>BGPT01000540.1:85798-102380 GCA_003297045.1 Symbiodinium sp. clade C Y103 | reverse complement strand
TGGTGGTGTGCACATGGTGTTTTGCTGAAACGGGGTTGACTTTACACAAGTGGGTCAACTTCACTCTGAACGCGTGTGCACATGCGGTGGGTTGACTTTGCGCGGCCTGGGTTGACTTAACCACAGCGCCCAGTACAAATATGAAATATATGAAACAGAAGGCCAATTCATGTCGAAAAAGCATATCTCCATTAATCTTCCTTTCAACACGTTGATACTTCGGTGGGTACATGTACATGAATTCTTACTCCATGCACTTCAACGAACATTTCTACCAAATGGCTGCAGACAAACAGCACGAGTTCATGCTTCAATCTTCAAACATGAAACAAAAAAGCAATGTGATGCAAAATAATCCAGGGTCACTCATGTGCACGGAGCGTACTAAGAGGGAATATCGGAATATCATATGATTCCCCATTGTAGTTCACCAATGTTACATCACATACAATATATCCCTGCCATTGCTGGGTTTAGGAACTGTCAACATAATTTGGCGCGCCAGGACTGGCAGAGAGTTTACGACGTGGAGCGAGGCAAGCTGCGGGCACGTGGCGGGAATTCATATCACCAGCTGAATCATAGATAAACATGTTGCATTTCCATGGATTTCGGACCATTGCCATGGTTTGTTTACTTAGGTTATCCATGGCTATCCCAACCATCCCCATCTGGCGACGGCGCAGGCATGTATTACTACTGGAACAAAGTGACGAAGAGATCCACCTGGGAACGGCCCGAAGATTCGAGTCAAATGCAGGCGTCAACTTCCCAGTGCTACCTCCTGCGGATGGATGGGAGATGGGATTTTTTTTAACATTGGAGTAGCTCCATAACCATTGGTTTCCGTTTGGGGAATGAAATTTGCATGATTATTGGGGTCCCTGATTTTTAGGAAAGTCCCATATGAATCCATATGATGGGATGATTGTCAAATCCAGGAAGCGAAAAAACCCATTCTCAATCAGGAATTGATCACCATGGATGATCGAACATCCGTATGCTATAACCAGTATTTGTGCGATATATCCATTTCGTCCTGCTTTTGCGCAGCGACAGAGCAGTCAGACCATTACGGTGGACAAATACGAAGGGTTGTCTGTAAATGGTGATATGTTTAAAGCGACTTTATGACAATCCTGATGGGAAAACGAAAATTATGACTCACTAGTGAAATTTAAAATGGGTACCCCATTTTCGGACAAACCATAGATGCCCTTGATTGATCTTCCTTGTTTGTTCATGGCTGGCTTTGTGCAGACCTGGGTCTTGTGGGCGAACCCTGCATATTCAGTTTCGTCTTCACAATATGTATTTGTTTTGGATGGCTAAAGTCCATTTAGCCCATTGCTATCCGTTGCATGGATGTAGGTCAAAATAGAGTTCCATACAGCTCCCCAATTTGGCCAAATCTACCTATCAACCTTCAGAACTAACTGATGATTTGACGCCCCCAAAAACTGGGGGTGGCATAGGATTTTTATGGATTTTTGGCAGTTGGACATGAGCATCTTGGGGTTCCCTGTTTGATTTTTGGGCTCTATCGATTTTTGTGAAACTCTGACCTGAGCACAGACCGCAACTTCGGCTTTGCCTAATATTGAGGAGCGTGTATGTTGACAAATGTCCGGTGCACACCATGGCTACATGGATCCAGCATCTACTGACAAAGGTGCAGATGAAACTGACGAGGTCAACCTTCGGGTTCTGTGCTTGATTGGAGGAGTGGCATTAAGTGTCCCTCGCTCTATGCTTGGGTATGACCTGTGGAGATTGGTGTCCGAGGCGCTTCCGTGCAAGCCAGGCGCAAAGCCCGCCATGCACCATTTGAATGGAAAGCTGACGCTGGATCAAACCTTGGAAGAGCAAGGGATTGCTGTCCTGCACTTACATACCAACCAAAGTGTACACTGCATGGAGTTATGTGTGCGGGCTCCCAACTTGTGAGAGAGACCATGTCCTCAAAGGCCTTACGCGACTTGAGGAAGGAGTGCCTGGAGAGTATTTGCATCATTTGCCCCGCAGCCTTGTAAGCTTGAATTTTGGCAGGGCATTCAACCAAAGCCTGCAGCCGGTGACCTTGCCATCGAGTCTTCGAAGCTTGAGTTTTGATGGTGATTTCAACCAAAGCCTGAAGCGTGTGACCTTGCCATCGAGTCTTCAGAGCTTGAGTTTTGACGGTGGATGACGGTGGTTTCAACCAAATCCTGGAGCAGGTGACCTTGCCATCGAGTCTTCAAAGCTTGAGTTTTGGCTCGTGTTCAACCAAAGCCTGGAGCGGGTGACCTTGCCATCGAGTCTTCAAAGCTTGAATTTTGATGGTGGTTTCAACCAAAGCCTGGAGCGTGTGACTTTGCCATCGAGTCTTCAGATATTTAGCGCTGTCCGTTGGTTAGGCAGGACCTCTGTCATTTTCGAAAGGTCTGCTCAGTTTGTTCGACATATATATGCCTGAAGTTTGCAGAATTCCAAATTGATATCGGAGCAAAAGAGGCTTGCGTTCCGAAGGACGTGTCAGGTGCTTGATGCGACCCGAAATATTTCTCCATCGGTGTGCTAAAGATGTCAGGTCCATATTAGTTGGGGACAGTTGGTGGATATGTGATATTTGGGAGACGGTCTGAGGATGTCTAATGTATGATGTACTTCTCCAGGCTTGGGGTTGGTCCTTCCATGTCCTTCTCAGATCCCCAAGATTTGAGTTTCAATCCCTCACAGGTGGTAGCATTGATGGGTTTTCACATGGTTAAATTCTCCTTGGGCAGCCCTGCAGAGCTGCACCGCCAATATATACCATTGTTGTTGAAGTTTCCACCATTATGCTGCAGTGTCATCAAACGTGGCTAGCCGGAAGATCCCCTGTAAATCGAGGTTTTAGTGGGTTTGGTGATTTTCCATTGCCATGTTTGATTACCGAAGGGTATATCATCATGTTATATATCATGTTTCCTAGTTGAATGAATTAAATCTCAATTCTTAATAGTGGAGCAGTGCTTTAAGAATGGCAGTGTATATGTCAAACGTATAGGCAGCTACTGCTTGTATATTTATCCAGTAACGATGTGATTCATCCGCCGAGGAAGCTGCCTGACAGGATTACAAAGTGGGGCCTGCAACCGTTAGATGAGTTGGTTCAGAAAAACTTAGCTATTTGTCGGGTTTACATATCACTCCAGTTAGATGTTTCTTCTTAACTCAACCAACCAACAATTTTGGGGAACCACTTTGTGCAAGGCTTTATCTTTCTATGACATCAGAGAAAAGGAACAACATCTGAATCTTCTCGGAACCAGTCTTAATCTGTTGAACATGCACGGAGGTATCTCATGTGTTTGTTTGAAAATAGGGTGCCCAAAACGTTGATGGTGAATCGTCATTTTCCCCTATTTAGATGGCTAGTGGCTGATGGCTAGTTGGTATACCCCTCAAAGGATCTGGTTGCATGCAACCTCCATGCTGAAGAAATCTGCTCATCCTCCTGACAAGTAACCTCACTCAATTTTTGGGACCCCAAAATGAACAGACCGAGTCCTAAACTCGAGTTTCTGGGGGGATGTTTATCATGTTTATCTTGAGGGGGAAAGAAATTCTATAGATCCCTCAACTTGTCAAAGCCGTCGTTTGAAGTAACTGAAGGGTGAAACCAATGGGTGGCAGCACATTGCCCAGTCCCTTCAACTATTTTGGACGGGGACTTCGAAACCTACGACCCACCTTAAAATCAATTATATCAAAATTACTTGGACGATGACGATGACCTGCGTCGTTAGAGCCACAACTATCACCCTTCGATTTGGTTTCCCACCGGGTGGCACAAAATGATTGCGCCACACCACTATACATCCCGGATGCATGGGTTCCCCATTCCAAGAAACTCAGAAAAAATATGAAAACATGGCCCGAACAAATCACGAAAACAACATTCTAGAAACAAAAGGAACTTGGATCGGCCAAACAACTTTTTCACAAAAGAAGTTGTTTTGAATTAGACTTCAAGAAAAATCCTCCTGCAATTAATAAAAAAACAGGTTTTTATCCGAACAAATCAATCCCAGCAATTCTCCCGCATTTAGTTCGATGCTTTTCCCGGAAACAAAAACCTACATGGCTAGTTCGGTCATTCCCCAGCTAGCCATGCTTGATGAAACCAGATGCTTATCATGGATATATATATATAATATACATATACATATATAATATGGATATATTATATACCGTATTATACCGTATACCCATCAAAGCCCGTTATAGACAACCATAGAAAACACATTATATATACTTTATATATATATATACCCATCAACTTAATTAACATCACATCAAATCCCACTAAATCCCATAACATCACATCAAATCCCATTACCATTTCATCAAATCCCATTAACATCACATCAAATCCCATTAACATCACATCAAATCCCATTAACATCACATCAAATCCCATTAACAACACATCAAATCCCGTTAACATCACATCAAATCCCATTAAGAAACACGTTAAAGCATATCAAATCCCATTAACATCACATCAAATCCGATTGAAATATATATATATATATATTAAATTCACATTAGAAACACATCAAATCCCACTAACATCACATCAAACCCATGAAATCCCATTCAAAATCCCATTCAAAATCCCATTGAAAGATAGACCTTTTCTGAGTTTTCAGGCGCCCGATGACCTGTCTGATGACGGTCTTCCACCCTTGGCCGAGCTCAATGGCACGCGCATCAAGGCGCAGGTGTGGCCAAACACCAGCAGCAGCATTGCGTACATATGAACCATGAAAAATACCCCTTGTTGATTGGTTATCAAAAAATATTCAGATATTATAAAGATCTTTTTCTACCTGGTTTAATTGGGCCTTTTTTTAAAACCAAAGCAGGGAAACCTATCAACCAACTAGTATAGTGAGAGGGAAGTCTTTTTTCAGGGTTCATATGGATAGTGTATATATATATATACATGTGATTACATCTATAATAATATAAAATGGATGTATAGAAAGATGTAGATAGGGAGATAGATATACATACTATGTTTTGTACCATTTACGCACACATGTGTCATGTATATAACTCTGCCTGTGTACATATTGTTTGGAATTATACATAATTAAATGCTACGTATGCAGCATGTGATTGTATATTTTGTGACCTATGTAATATTTAGACTTATTTAGTATATTATATTGTAAGCACTTACCTGTATGTATCTATGGATTTAAAGTCCAGTAGCATGCACCGCCTACAGCGACATGGATCACAGCAGGACCCAAGAGAAGAAGAAACGCAGGTGTGTCCAGTAGGAATGGGCTTCCGTATAACATGGTATAACATTCAACCACCTCATCATGGCCTTTCTTGATTGGGTCAGCACCTTGCTGATCCCAGCTGTGCAGGTCATCGAGTGGTTGGGCGTCTTGGGCTGGTTGAGACGAGCGGAAGCATCCGATGATGAGAAGTGCCTGGGTTTCACCGCAGACCCGTTGGTACCCTCTGGTAAATTAACATAACTATGGAAAATCACCATTTTTAATGGGAGAATCCACTATAAATGGCCATTTTCAATAGCTATGTTAGTTTACCAGAGGGTAAATGTTGTTTTCATCCTTCTTGATGAATTTGAGAAGTTGGGGATGGGTCGAAACCAAGTTGTCCATATTTGGGTTAGATGAACATCCATGTGCCAGCTAGTTTGGTGTTCACCAAGATAGCGGGGTTTTGACCCATACCCAATCCACTTTTGGGCACAACTTCAGCAGTAGCCTGTCAGTGGTCGTAGGAGATACTCCAGCTAACCTGAGGAATCTTGGATGAACTGGGCCCTTTGCCTCAATTGTTTGATCATTACTACCCAATATGTTGTGAATAGTCATAATCCACAAGCTGGGAATAGTTTTCCACTGTTTGTTCAATCATAGTTGCAAACCGCCTGCAAACAAGCTCATCAAACTGGGTTGAGAGAAGAGCCGACCGAGGATCTATTTGAACTGGCGAGATGTGGCCAGCAATGGAAATTTGAAACAAGGCGATGAGGTGGAGTTCCTCCTTTGCATTGAGGTGCCATTCTGTATCCCAAACTTGAAAAGACAGTCATCCAGATACCAGAGGTTGCATCAACCATGACCAGATCACGCTTCTGCCCAATGTTGCCTTTGGGGATCAGCATCTGGAAGCGGCTTCTCATGCCCATCTTCAAAAGTCTCTCTGGAGATCTTCAAGTTCTGAAAAAAAACATATCAGCAAATCCCAGAATTAGATGACAGGAACATTTACAGGAGACCCCTTAAACATCTAGAAATGGTGGTTTTTTCAACCATGGTCTGCAGTGAAGTTCCCCCATCCCAGGAGGATGGTTCAGCCCACGCCTTGGACATCCGCAGCACTGGCGAGAGCCGTGGGTTGAAGCGACCTGCAGAGCCTGGGTGGCAAACCTGGGAGGGGTCATGGCACATCATGGCGGAGGTAGTTTGATCAGCAAGAAATAGGGGAGACGACACGGAGATGATTGAAACATATAGAAAATAGATGAAAATAGAGGTGTGATGGATCATGATGGCGATAATCTATGTGACAACCTGAGCACGGGGAGTTTTTAGTGTACATAGACACCAAACGTGGAGCTGTGGGGTATGTTTTGGTCATGACCATCCCACCCTGAGTACCTTGCCTTGCTCCAAATGGCTATTGGTGTAGAATCCCAACAATGGGCGCCCTTCTGAGAGCCCCAGGACAATCAACTGGTTCCAGATCCGGCTGAAGAGCAGGAGGAGGCTTGGAAGCAACAGTGGACCTAAATCATCCAAATTGTTGGTCATGTTTCGGAGGGAAATTATTGGATATCTGGATATGCCCAATTTCCTGTAAGAAACAACAATTGATGGGTGAGTTAAATGGTTCCCGAAGTTCATCCTTTTTTCCATAGAAATATGAACAAGAAACATGTCATCATCCATATATGATCTACTCTAGCACGCATTTTTTTTTGTGTATGTGTGTCGGTGTGGGTCTAAACGAACTGTTGCGTCCTGAAGATTCTTGTGGTCTTAGGCTTGATATTCAGCATGCATTTTTGTAGGTGAGCATGGACTCAAACACTTCGCGCGCCTGACTCTTTCTTACGCACAACCAGCAATAGACTTGAACAACACATTTTGAAAGATGATTTGCACTTCGAAATGACTTTGAGTGGGTTCTATGTTGAAATATTGGTGTTGCATGTGTAGCCGTTTTTTTTTTCCCATGCTTTTGCACACATCATGAGATTTGCATCTATTTGCCACTTTCCTCAGGAGGATGCACTACTCCTTCCAGGTTGGGAACAGCATTGGTCGGAGGAGAGGTTCCAGTGGTTGGAGCAATGAGTAAGATACAATTTTGTCGACATTGTCAGTGAGATGGACGATTCTGAGTCATTTCAACTATTTCCATGTGTGATTAGGCAGTATGTTGTATGTATCTGTATATGTATATGTATATGTATCTGTATATGTATATGTATATGTATATGTATATGTATATGTATATGTATATACATGTATGTATATATATATATATATACACATGTGTTTTTATTCTACACAATATTCTTGTGGCTTTTCAGTAGACCTGGAAAGACGTTGCGCGGATGCACAATGCCAATGAGAGAGCAACTGAATTGCTCGAACCCTGATGTGATTGGACTGCGATGTGGCTTGTCAAATCAAGACTCATGGATGCCAATGGTGACGTAGATTTAACTTTAGCCATCTTCAGCCATTGTTTGCTGCACAATTCGCAGGAGTACAAGTGCTTCTACTACTGGCACCGGCCCACAAGACAGTGGCGCACTTGGTGCTGAGCATGTCATCATGTCCCAAACTGTGCAAACTTGTTTACTTCCATCAACTGGTGGAATTTGTTTGAGCATCTCCAATCGTTGGGAATACATTTTTTGATATTTTTTGCGCGTCCGTGTTTTTGAAAAAGCTAGTTTTTTTCTGGCTAGAATCCGAAGTGGTCGGATTTCATTCATCACTTTCGGGAATTGGTGGCAGAGAGGATGTGCCAGACGTTTCTCATCTCTTGACTGTACGGTGCTCTAGTGTGGCTGTACAATGTTGTATCCAGACTGCTCTTCACCAGTATGATTGCATTACACCAGGATTGACTGTTTACACATCTCCACCTGGTGGAATTTGTGAACGGCTCAAATTCCTTTTCGTTTTGGTATTATATAGATTTATATAGTATCATATGGTACTGTATGTTTTGGTGAAAAGATAAGGATTTTTTCAGGGATTCAGAATGATGTTTTTTAGGTCCCTGGCGCTCCTGGCAGCCTGCAGGTCATCTTGGGAACGACCTGCACTACCACGGATTGAAGGCAAGCACGACTGGCACGTGGGTCAGAATTTGGGAACCTACTATAGACTGTCAATCTTGACTACTGCAAAAACTACATCATTTTGATGAACTATAATAATCATATTTATGACATCGATGATATCAATGCTATTTCAGATATTCAATATCATTCATGAAAATCATTCACAATGATACTGTAATCAAAACAAAGATGATAAAACTTAATCAAACATATGATATTCAATGTCGATGGTGTCGAAGTGCCTGGTGTCTGTTTCCCTCGGCCACAAGATCGTGATCATAGTGACACGGTGAGACGGATGGGCCTACAGGTTCAGCAACTAGACAACAATAACGGGGGTATATAACTGGCATATCAATTACCCTCTGGTTATTTAACATATACCCTGAAAATAGCTATTGTTTAGAGGAAACTAATCTTCCAACCCCTATCTGCCAGGGTCTATGTTAATTTACCAGAGAATATATATAATATATATAACTTGCAATTATACAGCTGGTATATTCTGGGATCTAATGGAGTACTATACTAATTTTGTACAAATGATATGATTTTTGGATCTGTCTGAAAATGGGGGATGCCTTTAAATAGCAATTTCTGGAAGGAAAATCATAATAAACCACTGGATCATTTTCAGACAAACTCATATGTTGCAACAGCAAGACCGGAATACTTTTGGTGTTGATTGCACCTCGAATCGCGAGAGCGGGACACCAAACATGATCACAAGGATAACAAGAGAAAGTCTCGCGGAAGAATGAGGCTTTTTGATGGTGGAACGAAGTTCGACCAGCTGCTGGCTTACGTTTTACGTCCATAAGTGAGTTTTCTTGAACATTTGAAGGTCTTCACCTGGGGGAACTCTCATGCTCAATCGATTCTGGAAAGCACTAATATGTTTGATCGGAGACCAGACTGGTGCGGATGACCGTAGTCCACTTCCAGCTGGGTCGCCAGGGGAAGAAGAGGCCATGACGCTGGTCTGAGATTCCAACCCAAATCTGGGCTTGGGTAAACCCTTCGTTGGATAGACTTACATAGTTTCAAGGCGTAGATATAGATGTATATACATACACAGAATTATAAATTATCGTTTTGTGATGTTTTATAGAGTTTCTATCGATATCATTGAATATCATCGAATCTGTTGCCATAGTGGGAGAATGTAATACCCAGCATTACCCAGCTACGTATCTTGTATTTGCCCATGAAACGTGGGGTATTTCACTAGCCATTGATGAGTCTGATGGAGGTAAAACAGATTGGACATGCGAAAAGAATAGAGATTTCACATGATTTCATCAGCCATTCCCATGAAAATAGCGATTCAACATGATTCATCAACCTGTAGATGGGATAGACCTAACAATCATTCATGGTGTTTAAAAGAGTACCCATCCAGACTTGGGTCCCCTATGTCAGGGCCATTGGATTATGTTTGGTTTCAAAGGTTGTGAAGGTTTTAATAGCCATGTGAGACCATGTGAGGATGTATATATATATATATACAAGTCGCAGCTTAAGCTTCGACCCTGGATCAAAGTTGTAGTCTGTAAGCACTTGAATCGTGACTGCCCTGCAGACTCAAGAGGCAACAGGTCCCTACCCGGAAACAAGAAAGCAGAGCAAGACAACTTTCTAGAGCCATCACAATGCAAAGTCACCCCCAGCTCACAAAGGGTTCGTTTTTTGGTTTCAACGGGATTATTCCGAGTTAGTGAATGCTAGAAGCTACATTAGAATCTCCATTTGCTGGGATGACGTGGGATGTGTATGGATATGTATATATATATGTACATAATTAATGATGATATTGATTATGACACACACACACATATATATATATATACATATATATATATATTATACAGACATCATCCAGTCACTAGCACTTGACGAACTTCAGTTCGGTCATCCCAACAGGGCTGTTATGTGGGGTCCGAAATTGTTCACCAACAGAAGTGGATGATTATGGTCATCAGAAATCAGAGTACCCATAACAAAGGGAAATACTCAACATGCTTGCATTAATATTGTACTCCGGAACATGGATGGTTGGACAATCTTAGATATTGTTACTGAGCGTCACCAAGTTTGTGGTTCCACTCATACCCTACTCTTGAGCCATAGCCCATCTATAATGCACTGTCACCCTGGGAAGGCTAGCAAAGCAGCTCCTACAGTTGCACCAAGCAAACCTGCGATAGCCAATGGGCAGCTTCGGCGGGCATCTCAGAAGCCACTTTGAGCAGGGAAAGCCATGAATTCACGGCACTGGTCGATCAAAATCCTTCACAATCCACTGGATCCCCAGGTTCCCAAATCCAAGACTATTTCTAGGGAAATGGTAGAAACACAACGCCGTACTTGGCCAATATTGCCCTTGGATCTACGTACTTTGCTTGTCAACTTCCTGGTCAAACTTTCAAAAATTGAAGGTTGACACAGCTCCCAATTCGAAATGGTCAGGCCGTCCCAAGCGCAACCGCCCAACGTCTTGCCGCGGGCAAGACCAGCCGGGCAGGTGGGAGGAACACTGGCCGGTTCACCATTGAATAACAACTTCAACAAGAGGGATAGTTTAAACGCACGAGAATCCCATCCCCTTAGTATGAAGCAGCCCCGAAATAATCCCAAAGATGTGGAAATCCTCTATTAAACTATGATCTTCGAAGGGGTGTTGAATATTGGATGGGATTCAAACCATCAATTGTGATTGGATGATTTCTCCTGGGAACCGTGAGTATGGCTAAGCACTACCCCCAAGCCACATGCACCACGGTCAATGGCCTGGTACTGAGCATGCCACAAGTTGTTGTAACCATTGCCTTTGACAGTTGCACACAGGTTTGTGGTTTCCAATCTCAAGACACACATATTTTGCCGATATTTTTTTGGGCTGAAACCATTAACAATCAACAAAGCGAACAAAGGCAAACGATGCCTCAGAAGATCTGTTGGGTTTGTCCACAAATTTCAACTGGGACCGGGATACTCCACGATTGACATGTTGCTCCCCTTTTTTCCCAACCATAGGAAAAGGGAGAGGGAATAGCTGTGACCCAGCCACAAAGTGGTTCCCCTGAGTGATAACTGAGTTTCAAATCCATCCAGCATTACGTATACCTGGCTTTTTGGGTCCAATTCCCTCCCACAGAATTGTGTCACAGATGTCCCATTATCTCCTCATGATAACCCCCTGTAGTGGTTGGTGTGAAAAAGTCCACATTGATCCCAACCAGGTTCCACGTCGCCCTCACCTCAGCACTGGGGAACCGATCGTAGAAACCGGAGACATCAGGACATTTTCTGAGGCATGGAGTCGGATCAAGTATTGAGGTTTTTCCCAGTGGAAAGGTAGTCAAACCCCAAACATCATCATACGCCATCATACATCATCACACATCATCATATGTGATCATACGTCATCATACGTCATCATATGTCATCATACGTCACTATCTATTTTTACATTTTTTTTACACATATGTACATATACAATCATATACACATATTTGCACTACAACCGACCACATCTACAACTTTTGCAACACCTACAGCACCTACAACATCTACAAGATCTACAGCATTTATACATGCTACAAAGTCCACAACATCTACACAACCAACAGAACCTACTGTACAACATCTACAGTATCTGCAGCATCTACAACTACAACCTCTACAACATCATACAACATCACAACATCTACAGCATCTACAACATCTACAAAAGCTACAACATGTACATCAAAATCATTCTAAAGTATTATAAGAAAAAATAAAAGGAACGCACATGATTGATGGGAGCTGTATAATGATTTTCATAGATCACCAAACATCATCAATTAACATTATAGAGTTCATTGCCATTCCTTGATGGGAACCAAAGGATTTTCCCAAGACTGAGGTTATGGTCGGCGCTGAGGCAGGTACAAATCGGACAGATCGAATGTTCTCGACCCCCAAACATGGATAATGATGATCTAATGCCAGAGAGAACCCATTTTGTGGTTCACTTGGTATCCCATGTTTGATCCATAAACCATAGCGACATGTTTTTGTTTGATGGACTGTGTTTGAAGTTTTGTCTCCCACTAGACATGCCAATTTTAGGGCCAGCCTGTTCCAGCTTGCGAAAAACCAGCATGTCCCGGCAGGATGAGCACCCTCTCCATCACATGCCCAGCTGCCCAGGCCGTTTGCATGAAAGCAGCCCTCCTGGAGATCGCATGGTTTGGAAAATGGTTTGCCGGGTAAGGGTCCAATTTTGTCATTTCTTGATGTAGAGTTGGAAAAAGCGCCTTTTGCGGACAGGACTGCAGAATTACTCAGAAGCCAGCTCGGTCCTCTACTTTTCATGCCAGTTCAATTCATGTCATGCTAAAGAGAGCATGGAATGTGGAATGAAGTTCCTCAGTCCGTTGAAACTCCATCTTGCCTTTGCTGAACATGTTTTTCTTTTCCTATTGCTGAATCTACCATTGGGAAACTATTGGGCATATGATGTTGGGCCGTCTTGAAGAAATCGAAACTAACCCAAGATGCGAATACTGTACCAATATGTACCAATCATATGGAGGTTTTCAAACATGGGCCATGGGGGTACCTGCAAATCATCCATTGCAATAGGAATTTCCAGTATAAACCATCCAGCTATTGGGGTACCCCACAGTTTGGGAAACCTTCATAGATCAGCCATATATCAAGCATATCCCAAGTCATCCGACAGCCGTTTGTCACGGCCCCACCTTTTTTAGACCGCCGACCTCGACTCGCCATGTCTCGGTGGGGAACCTGGCCAAAAAGAATGGAGGAACCAGCGTCGAAACGGCGAACAGCCAATTTTGAGGGCAATTTTATGCCAATTTATTAGATGATATCAATTAGATGACAGCATCTGATGTTTGATGACATTAGATGCTAAATCAATAATTAGATAATAATTTGATGGTATCAGATGGTGGGAGTAACAGGCGTATAGCCTTTGGAAGTGCACTGAATATTGATTTGGTGATTTTGGTGTACTTCGGACTTTCATCTACGTGCGATGAAGTCAAAATGTAGCAGTGACCTGTGGCCAATAAAGAACAAGGATTTGGACTGTATTCAGACGTCTGACCAGGACATCCGTCTGACCAGGACATCCATTGTGTGATTGATTACCGTAGATAGCCTCTGGTAAACTAACATAGCTATGGAATATCACCATTTTTAATGGGAAAACAACTATTTCTATGGCCATTTTCAATAGCTATGTTAAATTACCAGAGGGTACCCATAATAACATATGGAAACCTCTATATTTGATGGGGAAAACCTTGGTTTCCTGTAGATTTTCCCTTTAACCAATCCAGTGATTCAGCTAATCACACATTTGGTGAACAATGGAATCCGCGGCTTGCTGAGATCTCTGATGATGCTCGCTTGGAGCCTCAGTCTAGGTCCTTGCACCATGCGCTCATGGAAACTATCCCCCAAAACTGGCCTGTTGTTTGATAGCACCTACCAATTTCATATTATGACATATTATGAATATAGACACTATGTTTTGATTCGGGTCATTTCTTTTGATTCAATGACCCCATTACAACTTTTCTTTCCTTTTGGTATCAAGCTTCCAGTATGGGGGTGCTGAACTTCTGACGCGAAAACACTACTGTGCAATGTGAATAGGTCATTCTTGATGGGACAGGACTTCCATCAGCTTTATACAGACCTGGTCTTTGGTACCTTTTGCAGGCACCTTTTCAAATAATCCAATGTCATGCTAACAACTCAAGTCAGTTTCGATGCCTTGCTAATCCAACCCAAGCTCCATCTTGTTGCTTCAGAACCCGATACCCGATTTGGATCCACAGCCAGTATCCATCATCGGTCATCTACCCACGTTCAGGCAGGTGATATTCAGGCGACCGTTATTCCCCCATGGATGGTGATCAAATCACTCGATGTTCAAATGATTGCAAGAACGGTGCATAGCGAGGACAATTGAAAATGGCAATGCCCTGGAACAAGTATACAATATGCACAACTTGGCGTATACATTTCTGATATCTGATGGACTTTATACTAATACCCCCCCATCAAGCCAAGTTATATACATAGTTGAAATTTCCTGCATATGTTTGAGCTAATTGAGATATGCAAAGTCTAGCAGTATTCCTTTACCTGGGATATGCACAAATCAATTTGTATCCCCACTAATTCATTATTATGTCTAACTTATCATTGATATATCTCGAAATAATCACATGAATATATCCCAATTCACATCCTACTAGTGATAAACGCTTAGCCATATCCCCAGTTCTCCACATTGATATCTCCCCCTGGCTGAAACCCTCCAAAATGACCACAATTTTCTTCGTGAATTGATCTATCAAAGATAGAGATATCGATTACATCGTTGACAAAGCACAACAATCAGAGTGATATGGCCCGGACATGGTATGATGATATTATCTCATGGGATTCATAGACAAATTACTGCACCCTCATTTCACATTCATGTTACGCATCCCATTTACTGTACAGTACTATCATTAAACTTAATCCCCATGACGAATCAAATTTACAATTCCATTTACACTTTTTTTGGCACCGTGATGTGTAGTCACCAAAAATGAACATTTGTTGATGCTATAATGATACAATGATATGAGGGAGTTGATTGATAGCAATCAATCACATTGATATCCATGAATAGTCATTAATTTGCGTGAATCGGTGAATCCCACTAATAATACAATCATTGGTGACCTATACTCCATAAGCATCCCATTGAGAGATGCGATAAATTCTACAAATGGTAAATAGATACGTTTTATTTATCTCCATATCCATGTCCTGACTAATAGAAAAAAAGGTTAATGGAAATGGATGACAATTATCAAAAATAATCCCATTGATCTACCTTAGCAAGAACCTATCAATAATCATTGTTGAATCATGAATATCCCAATTATATTCATATTGATAATAATTGTTGATGGTCTGTTTATGTGTTACCTATCTATGTATAGCCCATTAATATCCCAATCATATCATCAATATTCCAATAGTAATAGCTAGCAAACAGCAGTAACCATTATTATTTTTCTGAATGACACCCATTGCTAATTATTATTATCTATAGATGACACTCAGTTCAGAAAAAAATATATGTTCTATGACTGCACTATGATAACTTGATAATTATTCTTATAGATATCACAACACGATGATTGATTATTTGATGATAATCAGAAGATAATGGTTCACAGCTGATCATTATCTAAATCTTATGTTATATCTATATCATTCTATATCTATAGTAGTTAACTATTGCAATTATGGATAAATGGATGGTTTATAATGGAAACTCCGTCTATCAATGGATGATTTCGGGGTACCCCATGACTTAGGAACCACCCTAGTAGTTACCTAAAGTTAAGTATCGATATATAACATATATATATATATATGATATTATCCATAATCATTATGGATATTGATATATCTACCATTGGATTGGGCTAAGGGAAAATATACAGGAAACCATCTATATTTCCTATGAAATATAGGGCTTTCCTGGAAATTTTCCCTTAACCCAATCCAATGAATCTATTATTATATCAAGATAGTCATCAGATCTCATTGCTCCGCCACAAAGGCCTGCGCCGTGGCGCTGACCGCGCGCTTCGCGGCAGAGGCCTTCGTGCCGCTGGTGGGCCTTGGCCGCGCGGCACCGGCGCACGGCAAACCCAGTGGGGTACTTCCTGGGAAGGGTTTTATTAATGACAATGGTTATTTAACAATCTAATTATCCTCTGGTTATTGAACATAGCCATGGAAAATTGCTAATTTTGGATGAATTTCTTATTAAAACCTCCATCTCCAGGGGATTTTCCAAGGCTATGTTAAATAACCAGATGGTAATTATTGATGACAATGGTTAATTGACAATCTAATTAACTGCAATGAAATAGATTGGAATGATAATGATTAGTTATATTCTTAATATACAGGGTCATACTACAGTAGATGGACAAAAAAATCAAACCCTACAAAGGTCTACCAAGTAAAACCCCGCGCCCCAGATTTCAATGCTGAACAAAACTCTGTATAGTTTCCTCTTCGTTCAGGGTTTGATTTTTTTGTCCACCAGCCCCAAGCGCGCAACCCAAACACAACATTGAAATTTGGGGAGGCGGGGGCGACAAC
>BGPT01000540.1:71088-82096 GCA_003297045.1 Symbiodinium sp. clade C Y103 | reverse complement strand
GATTTTTTTGTCCACCAGCCCCAAGCGCGCAACCCAAACACAACATTGAAATTTGGGGAGGCGGGGGCGACAACAATACAGCAGGGGTTTGATTTCATCATCCATCTACGGTAGTACACATGATCATTTTCCATACCCATCTGAAATTACCAAAGGGTAATGTACTAAGCGACCTAGCTACCCATCCAGTTGGGTTCTCCAGGAAACTTAGGATCCTCCTTTTCACTACTGGGCTCCCAGCTGCCAATCCACCCTCGCTGAATGGAGTATCCTCAGTCCGGTCCCGATCTAAAGTCAAATGGTGACAGTGTTACCCTGCTAGATCTCTGGCCATCAGAATTGCAAAACAATGAGCTAGAAGAGGAATAGTTGAAAGAATAATAGCCATAATAGCAATCATACAAGTACTGATAATGGCACAACCGGTCAATTAGCATAATTCATCATTTCCAAACCTGACCAGAGCCCATTTCTGAGAGAATTTCCCTACTATTAAGCATCATTTATGATGAGGTTGTCACGAACCAGTTCAGCCAGGAAATTCTCGCTGAGGAAGAGGCAAAAGTGTAGATGCACTCATCTTTGAACACCTGTCCCAGAGATGGCGATCTGATCAGATCGCATACCCACCACGTTACCCATAGATGTACTGGGAGCCACCAATTGCACGCATCCTTCCAAACACCAAACCACAAGCGCACAGAGAAAGATCATCAAAACAATGGCTTCCAAGGCTTCCAAGAATTGGGGAGGCCACCTGAAAGTTTCGAGCCCCAAAAAATGGACCAACCACCTGGAGAGGATCCGACAAAAAAATCTCCATGGCCTTATCGTAGTGTTGTGGTGCCTGGCGGGAAGCGCAACCTCTGGTGAAATCAGTTCTTTTGAATCGAGAAATCTGAAACCAACAGCTTTGGACCAAGGGTCCCAGGTGGGATCATCATCCCATTGGATGGACCATCGAAACCTCCAAGCTAGTCATATCACTAGTTCTAGCAGTTTTTGTTCGTTGCTGGTTCTAATTGCCACCAGTTGGAGATTCAACAACGACGGAGCCAGCAGTTTTAGGGCCTACATCTTTTCCAACTCTGAATCTGATATCTCCGTTTTCGATTGTAACACCCCTATTTCGGTCGGAGATCTGCAATCATTCACCAGTCACCCCATTCGCTCGAGAAAGATCAAGTCGCGTTTGAATCACTTTTTTCACCATTTTGCTTCATTTCGGATGGTTTAATCCACCATTTCGGATGGCTAAATCCTTTCTGGCTGGGGTGTCGTTTCTGTGCCTTGAGGCCAATCATACAAGCCCTCACCGTCTCCATGGCTGGTAACGGTGGTCTGGAAGCGCTGAAAATCGTTGCAGTTTGAACTCAAGGCCCATGGATGTCCAGAAAATCTGGCATTTTTCTGTTTGAAAGAAATTCCAGGTCATCTATAGATTCTATAGATCTGATATCCATGAATCTGATAGGTTCAAGATTCGTGGAACCAAATTGACTCCGCTGAACCCATGTCAGGATCCTTGCAAAGACGGAAAAGAACACCAGCTGAAGGCCAAAAAAGCGGGCAAATGACGAGATTCCTTGTCGACGGACCCACAGATTTCGCAATTTTCATCAATCCAGGATTTAACCTTCCCGAAATGGGTACAATTTTGAATCACTGCAATGTCAAAACTTGGGGAGGATAGAGTCAGTTTTGGATACCTGTACGTATAGTGCAATTGTAAATGTGGAATAGATGCTGCATCTTCTGTCTTTGACCAGGTGGACGATCGCTGGAAATTCACCATCTGGGTCTAAAGGCAAATCACAAGACAGAAACCCATTTCGGGACGATGAATGAATTCAGATCAGCAGAAATGGAGATTCTGCTCATTTCATTTCTACAAAGATCTAGATTATGATTTGAATTGTTCATAAATCATCTTAAATCTATTTTCTAAAGGAGCCGAGGCATAGCCAAGATCCTTTTTTTTGCCCGCCCGCAAGAGAATCCACCAACGTTGGAACAGAAGGGACAACGGCAAACACTGCGCAGGGTGCCTAAATTCTATGATTCGCTCTTTGATTGCTATGACGAAACGCTGCACAAAAACATTCCAGGATGCCTTCCATTGCCACTGAAAATCTGGCGGCGATCGAAAATCGTAGAAACTGTGCAAGCCGCGTTTTAGGGCAAGCACCGAAACCACAAAATTGCTAAATATGTCGAACAATGTGACATGCCATCACAACTCACATCTCCTGGCCTAAAAAATACACATGACGTGAGCCCAAAGATGGTATTGCTACCAACTGCTTCAATTGCAACGAAACTATGAAACTTGTCTAGAATAGCGATGGCATGTCAAGGACTGTGCATTTACATTCCCAAATGTATCTTGTCCATCAAAATCTCACGCTAGTGAGCTCTTGAATGCACCATTGTCCATCACCGTGACAATATTTCCGACCTCAGATCTGTGTCGGGAGCATGGTTGGACCATTATCGTGTAGTGGAAGACGAATGGCCAAGATGGATATGGTCTAAGACTCATGCCCAAGGTTGAATGCTTCAATGCCAACATTGCTCCATAACTGGCTGTTAGATTTGAGTTGCAGAGAGCCAAATGAGAACTTTTTAGCCATGTGCGTTTCACTGAAGAAGAATGGTGAAGCACCATTTTGTCGAGGATCCTTTTATCCTGATGATTGGGTTGGTTCGCGGCCTTCCTAACAGTTCCCAATAATGATAGCCTTTCAGGCTGCTATTCGAACATCAGCAACATTATCACATCCCTTGAGGAGGTTGGCCACTGCTCATCCTGCGCACTTCTTGTTACATTCCTTTAAAAGACGTCAGCTCGCAGGTCTTGGTGAGTGGCTTATATCAAATGATACCCTACAAAAAACCATCAAACTGAATGGGAGATTGATGGCAAAAGAACAACAACTATTTGAAAATCGCACAGATATCACGTGATGATCTCTGCACTGGGGCATCTCCAAACACCAGGCTGATGCTTTTCAAATCCAAATGTCAAAATGACACGTCTCAAACTCCCACTTCTGTGTATTTGTAAATATAATATATATATATATTATATATTATGTCTTTACCTATCCATCTACAATCTACATATCTTATTTGTTAATATCTACTGAATTGGCTTAAGTTGAGTTTTCATCTCCCCTCTCCTCTCCCATTCACCCTTCGCATCGGACGCCATCGTCGATGCGGGCATCGCTGCCCGCCTCAGGGCGCGCCAACAGTGTGGTACACCCAATGCCATAAGCCTACCATCTGAGGATGATACCACGCAATTGGGGATGGGTTGCTATTGAGTTTACCATTCTATGATACATTTATTCATCGAATTGTGATAGCATACTTCTCAGAGAATTGGATATATTCGGTTGCCATGGTGTCGATTGTGATAGTTGGATATTTTCATCTACACTACATGTTTTGGATATTCTTGCTGATATCTTGGTGATGATTGAAGATAATCGGGAGCATGTAACTAATAGTAGGACCAAAATGTCATAGACAATCTCAATACCAGTAGGCATTTGGGAATGATCGCAAATGACACTTCATAGAACAGAATCGAACCACCAAACCATAATCTCTGTGGTGATATCACCAACGATTTCTTGCCGTTTGACATCCCACGCCCAAAAACCATTAAAGAATGATTCGGGGTATCAAACATCTCTGGAACTGTGTCACATCCCCAAACAAAAAAACCTTCATGATACCAACAATTGGGATGTGAACAGCTCGGCCTGTGGATGCTGGTCCTTGCAATAATTGCATAGGCGTGGGTTTGGAAATGGCAAAGCTAAACCACTCAACATTTCTCGTGACTAGAAATTGAATGAAATTGACCATTGCTGCTGCTTCCCAACAAAATAGACACGTAAAATATCGTAAAATCCTACTAAAATTGTGGTGAATTACTAAACCTCCCACAGATCTCCACTGCGTTGCTGGATGCGCTGGGTACCCTGACCATCTGCACAGCCGGTCGTGCCACGGTGCCCTTCTTAATGTCTTCCGGCTTCTTCTGGCAGAATCAGTGGAGGTTCATTGACTGGTTGGTGATCAGAGAACTTTGGAGCTTCATGATGGACTTAAGATTTCACCTGGGAGGTTTGGAACCCTTCCTTCCAGCTGATTTTCGATAGATTTACATGCTCATGGAACACTTCCACCATACCAGGCAACGACAGAACTCCAAGACTGGCAGGGACTACGCCGGCAAGCAGAAGCTTTTCCTTTTCTTCCTCATCCTTCTTCTGTTCCTCCTGTGAACCAGCAACAGGGCGGTTTGCAAAGAATCTCCTGAAAGCCTATCCTATGGGAGGTCTGCGTCTGTCTTCAAATACTGATGCGCTTTCCCGGGTTCATATGCTCACATTCCCCATTCTTGTTGGTCAACTTCTACCTTCTGCCCGTCTAGCCCGAACATTGATGGGTCACCCCCAAGTCTTTTCATGGTGAAATTCAGATTTTTGGGTGGATCCATTGGTGGTTCGCTGACACATCCAATGCCGATCTCCTCCAATGCCACAGCAATGGCCTTCTCGGCTGCATCGGCCACCTATCAGAATGAGGATTTCACCACCGGAACAAACGCTGAGGCTGTTGGATCGTCTCCAAATGATCTTGGAAGGCTCTCTTCACGATGGCTCGATGCCTCCAGATATATTCGTGATAGGATTTCTGAAAATGGGTGGAGTCCCCCGTTTTGAAGATGAAATCACGACTATTTCATGATTCAACCCCTATTATCTGGCTTTAAACCCAGTTTTTGATGGTTGAGTCAGCAGTTTTCATGGCTAACTCTGTACCTTTCATGGTCAAATTTTCATTTTTCATGGTTCATTTCATGGATTTTCATGGATTTTCATACCAGATTTATGACCAGAACACCGCCCCAACAAACATCACCGGCGCCTGCTTGACGCTGGGCGCCAGCATCACCAGTCCCACGAACTCATCGCGATCCCGCTGCTGGGCGAAGAAACGATGAGACATGTGGATGAGATTGGGATATTCATCTTAGATATCGATGACATTAAACTTAAGATATATATATATATATGTATAGGGATATTAAAAAATATTATCAATGATACTAAGAATGGATATTAAAATATATTGATCTTAATGTATTAATAATATATCATCATTTGGGGATTAATGGATTATTAATATCGCACCTAAAAGCAAAGGGATATTAGTGGAGATGAATGGATATCAATGGCTGGAATATTAATGGGATATGAATCTATTGGATAGTAATGGAGTATTCATGGATATCAACTGGATGTATCCCTGGTATTCTTCAACTGTTCTGAAATATAAATGGGGAGTATTTGCTCGAATGATCAATGGGATATCAAGCTACTGGATATCCATCTACTGGATATGGATGTTTGGATATAATGAGATATCAATATTGGATATACATAAACTGGATAGTAAGGGGATATTGACTGGATATTAATGGATGCATATCAATCTTAATAAGGCATTGACTGAATATCGAAGTGGAAATCAATTTGATATTGATCCCATTCCCCCAACACTCAATCACGCTGAAAAAGTATAAAACCATGACATGAAATATATGAACCAATAAACATGGTGAAAACCATCAGAACATTAAATTAAATCTTCACCAGCATACCAGCTTTAATCTATACCAAATATGAACTATCAAACATGGTGAAAAATAGTGACTTACCAATCAAACATGGACATTGCCTGGGATGTACAAGATATCGGTGTGTCTGCAAATGGAATATACACCACGATATTGTCATTGTGAAAGAGGAAAATTGATGATCCAGAAATTGGTAGGACATATGTTTGTTTTCTGGCTCCACACCCCAACAATGTCATCATTGATAGCAACTGTTGGACTAACGATTGGTTGACATTGCTGTTGATCTTCCAGAACACCGTGGAGGATCAAAGAACGCTTTCGGTGGTCAGAGCCCTGGGATGAAACCACCATGGAAAGTAAAGCGACAGGCACTGCTGTGTGGTGTACCGGGTGAGACATTGCTGACCAAGAAATTCTGGCTCTCAAGAGTGCGCATGGAGGTCAAAGAGTCGCTTCTCAAAGATGAAGAAGGATTTCATGCCAGGGCTGTGAGGGATATTTCTTCATGTAGCGAAAGGTTACTCTGCAGAGTTTTTTCAGTTGTTGCAGGACTTTCTGTGATGCAGGTCTTTGGCTGAATTTTTGAGTCTTTTCAAAAAGACGCGGCCGGCCCAAACCAAGCGGGTTTCGTCTCGTAGTTTATTCATCTGGCCTTGCGACTTCAAGCCACCAGATTGAGTCATATCATATCACCAAGTTTTATATCTCATTATATCTTCATTTCAGTGTTGGTTCCTCTCCCCATGTTTATTGGATATTTGAAACTCACAGCCAGATCAGCCGCCTAAATCCTTTAAAGCCAATAGATGGTTCAATTTAGACATCCGATTGAATTGAAATTTGCCCCCATTAATTTCCAATTAACGTGTATATCTTCAAATACATCACCCTATGTCACCACATCCGCATAAACCCACCCAACATCTACTATTGGAAGTGTTTCCAGGATTTTAGTTCGATGATGTTTCACCCATAATTGAAGCAGCTCTTCAACTTTTCATAGCTGGTTGCAACCAAAACCAGCTAATCAATCTGATCGGCTAACTCATGAAATCCAACCTTTAGTGACCATATCCCCCCATCTTTGACGCTGAAATCGGTGCCCAAGGCCATCCAGCCCGGCCTTGATCCGCTGGTCCGGCACGGGGCACAGAAGCAGCTTGGGTCCTCCGACCTCGGTGTCACCTGTTCATCACCATGAACAGTGATAGGATTTCACCGAGAAATCTTCCCTATAGATTCCCACCAAAAATCTTGGAGATTTGCAAAAGGCATCCCCAAAAACAGACATATTCCCTTTCTTGATTCAGCTCACATTTGCTGGTAAAACCCATAGTATTTACCTGGTGTGACGGCCAAATCCCCATCAAATCACAATTTGTTAAAACCATGGTTGATGGTTAAACTCCGTTGAAATGCTGTTGATCTGTTAATTGCCCACTTGAATCTCCATGAATTGATTGCTACATGCCCATTCAATCACCAGTGCTTGATGCTTAACTGTCAATTTATCACAGTTTTTCATGGTTAAATCAGTTAAATCTCAATGGGTGTAGAAAAGTTTTTGGATTTTTTTTTTGGCAAGGTTTTGGATTTTTTTTTGGGTTTCTCCTCTGGTACCATTTGCCTTGTATTCGCAACAGTTTGGAACTTGAACCTGTCATTTTGCATGGTATTTNTGCTCACCGTCCATTTTGCATGGTATTTGCTACATTCTGGCATGTTTGCCTTCCATTTTGCATGGTATTTGCTACATTTTGGCACTTGAACCTTTCATTCAAACCTTTCATTTTGAATGATATTTGCACATGTTGGTACTTCCAATGGGTTTCATTTAGGGTTTCATTTAAGGTGTCATTTATTGCATCTTTAGGGTTTCTTAGGGTTTCATTTATTATACCTTTACGGTTTCTTTATGGTTTAANAACGTTTATGTGGGTTTCTTCTAGGGTTTCATTTAGGGTTTCTTTAGGGTTTCATTTAGGGTTTCATTTAAGGTGTCATTTATTGCATCTTTAGGGTTTCTTACGGTTTCATTTATTATACCTTTACGGTTTCTTTATGGTTTAAATAGGGTTTCATTTAGGGTGTCTTTTGGCTTTCAGTCTGCCATTTTGCATGGTATTTGCTGCATTTTGGTATGCTCACCGTCCATTTTTCATGGTATTTGCTACATTTTCGCACTTGAACCTTTCATTTTGAATGATATTTGCACATGTTGGTACTAGTACTTCCAACGTTTATGTGGGTTTCTTCTANAAGGTATTTTTAGGGGTTCATTTAGGATGTCTTTCGGGGTTCATTTAGGATGTGTTTCGGGTTTCATTTAGGGTTCTTATCAGGAATTCTTATCAGGATGTCTTTAGGGTTTCTTTAGGGTTTATTTAGGGTTTCATTTAGGGTGNATTTATTGTATCTTTAGGGTTTCTTTAGGGTTTCATTTATTGTATCAATCTTTAGCGTTTCTTTAGGGTTTTATTTGGGGGTTACTTAGGGTTGCATTACGGTTTCAAAGCAAAGAAACAGAAAAGAAAAAGGCACAGAAGCAGAGAAGCAGAAAAGCAAAGAAGCAGAAAAGCAGGAAAAGCAAAAAGCGGACACGCAATCTTCGTCTTTTCGTAAGAAGCAGAAAAGCAGGAAAAGCAAAAAGCGGACACGCAAAGAAGCAGAAAAGCAGAGAAGCAGGAAAAGCAGGAAAAGCAAAGAAGCAGGAAAAGCAGAAAAGCACAAAAGCCAAAAAGCAAAGAAGCAGAAAAGCAAAGAAGCAGAAAAGCAGAGAAGCAGAAAAGCAGAGAAGCAGGAAAGCACAAAAGCAGAAAAGCAGAGAAGCAGAAAAGCAAAGAAGCAGAAAAGCACAAAAGCGGAGAAGCGGAGAACCAGGACACCAAAAAAAAAATACCAAAACCCGTCCCAAAAAAAATACCAAAAATAAATGACCCTCCAATCTCAATTCTCGCCAGAAAATCGTCATTACCCCCATGATATCCCAAGTAAGTCACCAGTGAATCCCCGGTGTCTCCCCATTCTATGCGTATTATATTGCCATTGTGGTTGCTTGACACCACCATGCATCCATCATTCAATGATAATCTCCCTGTTACATCCCCATTATCTTGCTACTAATATAACCATTAAACGGATGGTAAATTACCAGTTTCGGATGGTAAATCCCTTCAAATCAGCATTTTCAGATGGTAAATCCCTTCAAATTATAATTTTCGGATGGTGAATCCCGCTAAACCACCATTTTCAGATGGCAAATCTTTTCAAATCTCCATTTTCGGATGGTAAATCCCTGCAGAATCATCATAAATCCCCTCAACATCACCATTTTTTGCACGGTCAATCCCTTTCACAACCAATAAACCTCCTTAAACATCACCATGCTCGGACCGGCAACGCTGCGTCCAGTGGCTCTGCTCTTCAGCAGCACCGAGTACTTCTGGATGGGCGCCTCTTCGGCCTCGTTGTAGGCCGTCTCCTGGGAGGTTGGCGTTGAAAAGGGGAGTTCACCAAGAAAACGATGGAGAACATATGGGGGTTTCCATGGAGGTAACCACAAATGGATGGTTTATAATGGAAAATCTTACTAAAATGAATGATTTATGGGTAACTTAACGCCTTGGCTATCACCCAATGCCTTCGAAAGGTTCTGATGGCGAGGATGCGAAACGTGTTCACAATTCTTCAGTAAATTGAAGTTGGATCCATACCCATATGCCCATACGCCTAAAAAACAATTCCAGCTTCAATTTCAAGGTTTCCTCAAAAAATGCAGGGTTGGTAGCCCCATTTCATCCCCATTACGCATCATATATCCCCATTGTATCCAATACATGAAACATATATATATATATATACACACACATTCTATTGTTCATGTAATAGCTATGACAATCATTCAAACCCTTCTCCAAATCCAGCCACGACCTGAGCGCTCCTCCAAGGAAGCGATTCTCTGATAGAACTTCTTGGTGGCTTCAAAGGCTGGAACCTACGAGCTGCGCAGGGATGGGAACTCCAACTTCCATCGGAAGCCAGGGGTTCATTGGGACTAAACATGCCTCAACTTGGCTCAATAGCTGGGGGTATCAATGGCAACATCGAACAATCCTGGTTTGGTATAGGTTCCACTGTGGCTGAATTGCGGTTTGTCTCTCACCAGGTTGTGATGGATCAATATTGGCTGTGGTAAACACAATGCCCTGAACCATCCTAAATTTAAGTTTAAGAACTTGGGTGCACTCCGCTTGTTCGGATGATGCAACATGACCCCCCAAAAGGTTGTTTACTGATCATGAAGACAGTGGCTCGGATTGCAGAACACCTGCACATCAATTCCTCCTGATGGTCTGTGGAGGTGAAACATAAGGATGATAGTCGGCAACTTGCAACATCTTGGCACCCGGAAGATCCACTGAATTGTATCAAGGATATTGCAAGTGGATTTTACCAATGAGTCATCTTGGACCATCATCCCAAATATGATAGCCTACTATGGGTTGTCACAATCATCCCCGATAATGGCCCCATACATTAGTTTATATAAGTCCCAAGAAATCAACCCATGAACCAGGATATTCTTGATGGCTCATTTCAAACCATCTGTGTGGGAAGTTCGGCCGTTTGGGGATGATTCATTCCATTCATTCTTGGTGGCCCCACCGTGTTCGATGCAAAACATCCTCCATCTTTCATGGTGTAAATCCCTTGCTTGAATCCCAATGATTGGCGACTATATCCTTTATTTACTACTCCATTAAGAAATACTCACATCTGGTAACCGTCACTATAGTTTTTGTTTACTACAAGATATAAGACCCAGCAATTTATCCAAACAAATACCTCCTAGATTGACCCTACATACATCCATTTATGTGGCTGAATTATAACACTTCGCCATCCTGAAAGTAGAAACTTCGTGAGGTCATGATCAATTCCATCTAGATATATCCCCATTATATCCCATTATATCACCATGTTTGTTGGTTAA
This sequence comes from Symbiodinium sp. clade C Y103, assembly GCA_003297045.1. Classification (NCBI taxonomy): domain Eukaryota; class Dinophyceae; order Suessiales; family Symbiodiniaceae; genus Cladocopium; species Cladocopium sp. clade C. The sequence goes on along the minus strand of BGPT01000540.1, from coordinate 71,441 downwards.
ATCAGCATGTTTCCCATGGTTTCCTATGGTGAAACCCTAGATACACTTACCTTTTGACGACAAGGTTATTATAGGGTTACCATTTACTAGCCATATAGACATATTAGACATATATATATATATATATATGGTACCCCCCCCCCCCAAAACCTATGTTTCTTCCTTTTTCATTGGTATTTACAGTGTTTTGGGCATATTTTGAGGGACTATTTTTTAGGTGCTTTTTTAGAACNTTTTTTAGAACAAATTTGGACCTAGTTTTGAAGGATAATACTATATATATATAGATACAATGTACTTAGGGGAAATTTTCTCCCAGTGCGTTTGCAAACGTTTGCAAACGACCCTTGGAA
>BGPT01000540.1:20568-71028 GCA_003297045.1 Symbiodinium sp. clade C Y103 | reverse complement strand
TAAGAACTAAGAACTAAGATTCCTCAGAAGAATTCTTAGTTCCATCTTAGTTCCCAGGCCCCCTTGGAACTAAGAACTAAGATTCCTCAGAAGAATTCTTAGTTCCATCTTAGTTCCCAGGCCCCCTTGGAAGTAAAAAGTAAGAAGTAAGATGGAACTAAGAATTCTTCTGAGGAATCTTAGTTCTTACTTCTTAGTTCCAAGGGGGCCTGGGAACTAAGATGGAACTAAGAATTCTTCTGAGGAATCTTAGTTCTTACTTCTTACTTCCAAGGGTCGTTTGCAAACGTTTGCAAACGCACTGGGAGAAAATTTCNCTGAGGAATCTTAGTTCTTACTTCTTACTTCCAAGGGTCGTTTGCAAACGTTTGCAAACGCACTGGGAGAAAATTTCCCCTAAGTACATGGAAGTATCTATATATATATATATATATTATATATATATATATTCATATATATAGTATTATCCCTCAAAACTAGGTCCAAATTTGTTCTAAAAAAACAACTAAAAATATTCCCTCAAAATATGCCTAAAACACTGTAAATACCAATGAAAAATGAAGAAACATAGGTTTTTTTTTTGGGGGGGTACCATATATATATATATATATACGTATGAGCATAGGAAAGCAAACAGCAACAGACAACTGGATGTGGATGTATGTATCTATGTTTGAACGTAAATATATTGGGCAATTGCGAATTTGAATCCATTCCAGGGTTCTTCACCCTGCTGCGTGGTTTTGTTTGGGGGAATAAATTGGAACCTTGCATTCTGGCATCTGGAAGTTTAACTTCTACCAATGTCAAATAATGGCAAAACTTCCATGCATGTCCAACTTCCCTGTTTGTTTCCTCAAACGTGTGCTCCAAAGGTTTGCGGAGTATCCCAAACAACCATGAGAGTGGATCATTGCGCATGTCCGGGTCTAGGATCATGGTGTGTTTCTTGGGAAAATGAAGGGGGTGGTGTACCAAGTCACCTACGGGACCTACATCTGCATCCGTGGGAGGTGCTGTAGCGATGGCTTTGCTCGCCGTTGCTTGCTGCAACAGAGGGTTCTGTACGTGCATGTGGGCGAATTATATTATATTGACCTGATAATGATCTCACCATGAATGAAGGTTATAGCAACGGACATGCAATCCTGCAAAAGGCTTTATATATTTCTATGTTCAGTTCAGGAATCATATGGAATCATGTAATTTGCCCAATGTATGAAATTATATATACGGTATATATAATTACTTGTACTTTACAACAGACAAACGGCGGGATGTGATTGTTCCAGTCGTAAGTCACAATAAGATGTCATAAGTGCACCACCTACTACGTGGACCTATACGTATTCATCAGCTGCCGTTTGCTGCTGGGGGGGTGGATCCACCAAGCAGCCGTTGCCGAATCCCCAAAAGGAGCTGCGGGGGGTCATATATAGGTGATTATCAGTGAAATTGAGGTTGCTTGATGTTTATCTCTGCATTGTCATGACTCTATTGTCACATGTCATATAACTTGACATCCAGGACCAAAACTGCCAAAACATGTCTCCCAATGTCTCCCCTATTTTGGTCCTTAACAGAGATGTTGCTAGTCATGGTCACCATGATTCTACGTAGACAAGCACCCAAAGAGTCAGAAGTGGGCTGCAGCCCCACTTTTCTCTAATCGTCTTAGTAAGTCAATACGGTTTTTCACCTCATATATTTGATGGTTGAAATCCCCACTTTTCATGGCTACTCATGGTAAAACCCACCAGATTTCCATGCTTTTTCCCCAGTTCCTGGAGTCCCATTGGGCGGCCAGCGGAACTCGGGCGCTGCGCTTTGGTGCAGTCTCCGTGGCAGCGGCCCTGGCCGTGCTGGCGGGCTGCTGGGCGGCCGCGGCATCGCAGGTGGGAAATCATTTGAAAAGCCATGGAACATCTTGGGACCAGATGGGAAAATGAAGGGAATTTACATAGGGAAACGATTATTGAAAAAATAGTAAACCTACCATGACACTGGATTTTAGTTTATAAACTGGATTGCAGGATTTTCGTCCATTTCTACAATTACGGGCAAAAACCCCGTGTTGCCTGCGCCTCTCCGCAGCAATCTCTCGAGAAGCCCAAAAACATGGTATTTGCCGGACTTTTGAGCAACTTCGTCACTTGTACGTCTTATCGTACAGCGCACATCATTGGGACCTGTGCGCGCCTCTTGTACATCATCATCACAATCATCATCATATGATGATGATCATCATCACAAAACCCTAAACCCTAAAACCCTAAACGCTAACCCGCCCTAAAACCTTAGACCCAAAACCCTAAAACCTATAACCCCTAAACCCAAGATGTGCCCCAAAAGGGTGTGGGCGACACGGGGTGTTTGCGTGTACAATTACTACAATCGTTGATGGTCACAGTGGGTTTCTCTCAAACTGCAATGGTCAATGGTTGGTCATTGGATTTCAGGGACGCCGGGACAGGTGAAAATAGCCTAGGGACGGGTTCGTTTTCGTTGCGGAAAATGGTTGTACCTACAGTAAGATGTTCCTCGAACATGTCCTCAAAGATTTGGATAACCCTGATGATTTCGAGATCCGTTGGGTTGCCTGGATTATCAAAATTCCACGGGGTTAGTCTCAAAATTTGGAAGCCAAGAGTCTCCCTGGTTTTGCATCCCACCTCCAAAAAATGAACCTTTGGGGTATACCTCAAGTTTGAGACAGACCCAGATCAACTTCCCTCCCGCACACAGTGGGTTGTACAATACTGAACATCCCCTGGACTTAGACAGCCTATGGAGTTAGTCATTCAAAACCACTTACACTTATATGCAAGTATATGAAAGTATAAGGGGATAACCCAGTTGTGATCGCCAGTTCACCAACTAACTATGGCCCATCTCCTAGGTACAATAGATCCAGTGGGTTGGCCCTAGTTAGCAGGTCAAATACCTCTTCATGCTGGTAACCAGTATTTTGGGCTCGGCTCTCACTGTCCTCTCTGCTGCTTGGACAAGGCTGACAAAAAGTCAGGCTGGTCAGGTCGGGAGGTTTCCTAAAAAGGCAGACCATTTGAGGTTTGAAACCCATGGTTTTGGGGATCCCTCATTTTAAGACATCTCAGTATATATATATATATATATTTAACTATATATATATATACAAGTATATGCAAGATGTATCTGTATGTGTATATATGTCTATATATACATATCTCTCTCTCTCTCTCTCTGTGTCTGTGAGTGTCACTGCATGTGATTGCATACAAACTGTTTTGCATGTGTAATCATGTGCATATGTAAATCATATGTATTTAGATTACATATATGCGTACTAGTATGTTTAAGACATGCACTCATGTATAATTTCCTGAAGTTATGTACAGATGTACTTGCTTTGCCTAGTGGGGTTGTTGTGCAACCCCTTTTGGGCTGTGCCCATGTCATGGCAGCTCAATTAAGGTAGACACCCTGATGACATGCATGGATGTACGTTTGGTTCCGGAAGCGCTGCTTGAGCGCCTGGTTCTGCAATGTTGATACGTGAGCTGCTGACAAAGCTATGCGAAGTTTGGGCGTGGCTCAAGGTGCAATGCCAAGCGGCCAGTAATCATTGGCATTTTCAGTAGTAACAATAAAACCGTTTCTGATACTTGCAGATGTTACCACATGGGCTAACCTCAAGGAAAGGGTTTTATTGGAGATGTTAGCTAGATATGCAAGTTCAAGCAACAACACTTGGCCTGAAATCAATCAAACTTGATCTAATCTAGCCACCTGTCATGTGGATAGGGATTTCAAGACTCGCGATAAGGTGATGCCGTATGGTTTGTAGCCCGGTCTTTTCGGCAGCTTGACCTTGCAGTTGCAAGGGCTAGGTCAGCGACCCAGTCTACAGCAAGTAGAATCATCATGAATTAACTCAGAATAGCTCAAGGGAGTTTAAGGGAGACGCAAATTTCACATGTCATGCTGCTGGGCCCGACGCACACAGAATGGCAATGAATTTGTTTTGCTTAACTGATGGTGCTAGCCTGACTTCGTGTGAAATCATTTGTGGCTTAGGAATTCATTTTTGATACCAGCTTATTAGAATGATATTTTTCTCTCAGTGTTCCCAACTGACCGACACTAGGTATTACTGTAATTACATGATATTGTTACTATCATTATCATTATTATTACTATGTCTTGCTATGTGTATTATATCTATATATGTATACATGCGTATATGATTGTATGTGTCTATATGTATGTGTACAGGTCTCAATATAGAATATATATAGAATATATGTAATTACACATGCACATCTACGTCAGTTGGCCGCATCCTAGGGATGTCTCGGCAATTCTTCTGGTGTGCTTGGGCTTTGCGGTGCAGATCACCTTCCAGGGCAAGTCCAGGCCATGTCCCTTGGAGACCCTCCGGTGGGTGAAGGGGAAATGAGATGGGATACCCTCTGGTATTTTCAACGTAGCGACATAGAAAATGGCCATAGAAATAGTGGATTTTCCCATTAAGAATGGTGATTTCCCATTAAAAATGGTGATTTCCCATAGTTATGTTAGTTTACCAGAGGATAGATGTCATACCTCCCCAAAGGGGGGTCCGCAAAATACGAACCCCCAAAATACGAACAAATGTCTCTCAGACCAATTTGCGACGTAAGCGCGTGCGCGCTTTGGCCTTTTTTGAAGCAAATTTATTCACAAATAAGCCACAAATAAGGAAATCTATTCACAAATAAACCACAAATAAGCCACAAAGAAGCAAATTTATTCACAAATAAGCCACAAAGAAGCAAATTTATTCACAAATCAGCCACAAATAAGCCACAAATAAGCCACAAATAAGGAAATCTATTCACAAATAAGCCACAAATAAGCCACAAAGAAGCAAATTTATTCACAAATAAGCCACAAAGAAGCAAATTTATTCACAAATCAGCCACAAATAAGCCACAAATAAGGAAATCTATTCACAAATAAGCAACAAGCATTTTTTTCACAAATAAACCACAAATAAACCGCAAATAAGGAAATTCATTCACAGCCCGGCCAGGTGGAGCTGTGAGTCTTTGGGAAGTCCCCAGGGAATTCCCTAGCGAGCTAAGGGCGCCTCTTCACCGATGGGATACACAACGGGGAACCACAACGGAAACCTCAAGGAATCCAGGAAAGTAGTTAAAAAATGAGAAAAATGAAACGTTTCAAAAGTAAGATTTGTATTCATAAATTGGTTCCAAAAATTGGTTTAAAACCTTCAGTGATTCATTTTGAAGAGCTTTAAATGCATTAGAAATATTTTTTTTTGCAATTTTTTTTGCTGTCGAAAATCGAATTTTGAACTTACAATTGATTCAAATATGGGATTTAAAACCTGCAGGGACTCCATACGGACCATTCTAAGTCCAAACAAAGCAAAAAAAAAAAAATCGATTTTTTTGGAGATTTCGGACCCCTAGACTCAAGAGCTGATTTTCTTCATTTTTACATGGTTTTTCTTCATTTTTTCATCATTTTCTTTACTTTTTCATTGTTTTTGACATTGTTTTTCATGATTTTCTTTGTTTTTTTCATTGTTTTTTACATTGTTTTTCATCATTTTCTTTACTTGTTCATTGTTTTTCTACATTGTTTTTCATCATTTTCTTTCCCTTTTCATTGTTTTTTACATTGTTTTTCATGATTTTCTTTACCTTTTCATTGTTTTTCATGATTTTCTTTGCCTTTTCATTGTTTCTTTTGAGTTTTTGTTCATCAGTTTTTTCATGTTTTTTCATTCTTTCAAAAAACTCCTGAATCAAAAATGATAAATTCACCACAAATAAATCAATAAGAAGCAGCAAATAAAAAACAACTAGCCAGAAATAAGCCACAAATAAGGAAATCTATTCACAAATAAGCCAAAAAATAAGCCACAATAAGGAATCTAGTCACACATAAGCAACAAATATTTTTATCACAAATTAACCACAAATAAACCGCAAATAAGGAAATTCATTCACAAATAAGCCACAAAGAAGCAAATTTATTCACAAATAAGCCACAAGTAAAGAAATCTATTCACAAATAAGCCACAAATAAGCCACAAATAAGCCACAAATAAGCAAATTTATTCACAAATAATAACCCACAAATAATTCACAAATAGGGAAAATTGTCATTTTGGGAACCGGTGAGTTTCACAAATAATTCACGAATAGGCCACGAATAAGCCACAAATAAGCCACAAATAAGGTCGGATTTTGGGGGTTCGTTTTTTGGGGACCCCCCCCTACGGTTCTATGATAGATGGGATGAAAATGGGATATCATCGGATATTGATAGGATATGACTTAGCCAGCTATATTCGGATGCTCTGGGAGTCAAACATGTCTAGCTGGAAAACCCACTATCAACAACTGGTGATTTTTTTATGGATACTGTAATTCATCAAAAATAAGGATTTGTCCATTTCTATGTTTGAGTACCAGAGGCTAAAGTTATAGTAACTCCCTGGTTAGAAAAGTAAAATCTTGCAGCATCTTGCAACTACTTCGGTAAATTGTACGGTTCTACCTCTTTAGTCATATATAGATGAATGGAACCCCATATCCCGCTAAGTTCTTTTTGGAAGAATAGCAAAGGTATAGCTAAGGTTGTTATTTTTGGGACCTGGTAGCCGGAGACTTGTGTTTTGGACACGGAAGGGAGGGCCAGCAACAGCAGCAGCAGCAGCAACAACAACAACAAGAACAACAACAACAACAACAACAACAACAACACTAAGAACAACAACAACAACAACAACAACAACAACAACGCCAACACCAACACCAACACCAACACCAACACCAACACCAACACCACTGCCGCCACCACCACCACCACAACAACAACAACAAAACAGTGCAGTTTTTTTAAGGAATCAAGGTTGGCACATGTTGTTTCTTTTGAGTCTCCCTTGCAGGTCAGACATGCTGCATGAATCTGTTTGGTTATGTGAACCTTATGTGAACCAACCGATTGTTTACTTTTGAAGGATGATCGCTTTTGACCCTAGTATGTTGGGGGGACTTTCTCAACCAACCACTTGTGAAAATTTGATTTGGGGTGTTTTGGATTGTTTTGGCAGTGAATGATTGGCTGAGTAACATGTAAGCGATGATCAGAAGTGATGAAGATTGAAGGCAATGATCGGCTTCTTTCCTAATGAGAAGACACAATAAGCGAATGAAAGCTGGAGACATTATGAAATTCATTGAAATCTCACTGTTCGCAATTTGCGGTTTGGACCCGTAAGGTTTAGATCCGATACCTTTCAAATCTCAAACGTTCCCACAAGTTTCCAAAAGTTCCCAAAACGAGATCAGTGAAAACCCATTGAACTCCGTTGATTTCGTTCCCAGCCTTCGGCCTTTCGCAAAATCTGTCGGCCGTATCGTGTTGCAGAATCCTTTTTTCGCAGGCAGATTCATGCGGAGGTCTTCTAGTGCAATGAGCTGGAACACGGATGCATCAGAAATCATCAGTCGTTTCTTTCTTGCGGATGTAGATACATATTATAGAGATATATATCTATAGTTGGACAGGTGGGGATGGATGGAACGGAACATAGTTGAACTGCGGGGCCTCTTCTCGTAGCTGTTTGGGGTGGCTTTACGCAATAAATGGGTACAGATGAAAATAGACATTCAGAAAATAGGTCTTTGATGGTCATTGTTCTGGAGAATCATGCAGTTTTGTGATTGGTTTGCTGGTTGTCACAGTAGTTTGCAGCGTCGGCGCACAGAACATGGCATGACATGGCTGCGCCTTGACTGTGGGCTGAGAGCCATCACATTGGAATGATGCCGGGGTTGAGTATTCCAATGCCTAAGTTTCAAGCAGGAGCCGAAACCTGGAACTGGTGCAATTGGAACTGATGTGACACGAGGTACCAACTTGACACGTCCCAAACACACAAGTTTTTCGGTTTCCCAGCACTGCCAAAGAATTGCCAAGTTCGAATCAAATGCGCGAGCCCAATGGCAGAATGCCATGAAGCGGCATCCATCATGCCCTTCTGATGTGAGTAGACCAGTCACACCCTGCGATGTTTTAGCAACCCAGTTTGCAATAATTTGTTGTTACATCAATCCCAAGATGGTGCCGTTTCTTGCACAGTAGCTCACAAAAGTAGTTCATTACTGCAATGAATTAACCAGCACCTGCTGGTTGGAATGTTGGCCAACCAATGGCCATTCACTTTCTTGCGCGTCAAAGTCAGGCGGTCTCGGCGTCGGAATGATGCTAAGTTGCCAATCTCTGGCGCTTGTGAAATAGGTCTCATGGCAAGATGAGGACTCCCTCCGAAGCGGCAAGGGAGGCATCCTTCTGTCGATTTTTTTTTTTGACCTGGATCCGTTTGGTGTCGCTGTTCTGCCAACCCATGACCCCGAGAATCAGGCATGAAACCACAGGAAGCCCGAAACAATTTGTTCAAAGATATTCCAAGTGTATAAATGGGGCTCTTGGTGACTTGACTTGATGCCATTTATTCAGTACGCAGTGTATACGGGATATCAGTGGGGTTCATACGTAACCATCTTTGTCAAAATCTTGGAAATGGAAGGTGCCTCCTTTCGTATAGATAGAGGCTTCTCGGGTGACCTCTGCAAGCCCATTGATAGTGTTAGTGTTTGAAAAGCGGCGAGCTTTTGGCAATTTGGCCAATTGTTTGGTTGGGATGCAGTAGGTTAGTAGGATGCAGGAATATGATGGAATATGTTTCCCATATTTTCCCCAGTATTGCAGGCTATGTCACGGCTATGTCCCAAATTTTGCTATGCCCTTTCTTGGGCAGCCATCCAAGAGATGAGTTCATCAGGGCATTTGGTTTGACTGGTAGGGTCAATCACTATTAGCTTTATTAGGATGTAACTCGATGTGATTAACTTGTAATTGGTTGGATGCCTTCTGTATTGTGTGCCCTCAGATGTGTGACCCGGAATTTTTGGCTCCTAGTCAAGAGGTCAGTCCCTGGTCCCAGGACAGATGGACTGCTCATTTTATGAGCGGAGTACCCATTGATTGACCCATCACCCATTGGTCACTCATACTGAATACTCATATTGGTGAATATTCCATGGATAATTTGGAGTTAGCAGAATTGGCCCCATTTCACTTTAAAAAGGTCTTTGCTAAAGTGTTTGCAGTGAATGTGTCAACCCAACGAGCACTTGGTTCGCACAACAAGTACAGGGCTCTAACACTTTCCACGACATCGAGCGATGTTGCAGAGTTTCTTTGATGCTGCTTGGGGTCAACTTGGCTGCAGGTAGGGTGCCCCTCGAAAGGCTCAGCAGACTAGCTAAAGTCAAGTGCTTTGGTGGACTTCCCATCTGAGGCTCCGGTCCCTGCGGTGTGTGGGTCACCGTTTTTGCTTCGATTCTTTGCGCCGTGGGTTTGGGCATTGCCTTCTTCGGCTATCGCTTGCACCTGGGGCCCCAGTCAGCCAGGTAAGTGCAGGAGATTCAGACTCGACGGAGTCTGGTATGCCGATTGGTGGTTTCAACCATCTGTCATTGTCAAATATTGTCAAGGAAAGTCAAGCATAGATCGTTTTTGGGATGGGTTGAAACTGCAACCACCAATCAGTTTTTTGTTGCTGGGCATTAGTTCTCAATATCCCAGACATAGCATCAGCATGAAAGCAGGTCTGGTATGATTGTCTACTATATGCTGGGGTAGAAAGCTTCCTGGTGCCCATCAGCCGCTACCGCTACCACCATAATCTCTTGCTGCTGGGATTTGATCCGAAAGCTCTAGAATTTGTTTGAGACATCAGGCTTTCTTGAGTAGGTCGGTAAGATTGTAAGTTGCAGCATCTTGTAACCATTTTCCCTTGCACTAACCCAGTGAAAAATTGCGTCCGATGTGGTTCACTGTGATGCCAGTGCCTCACCTCGCAGTAGCCATGACTAATGACTGGTCCCAAAGCCAGCTGTATGTGAAGTTATATCCAGCTATAGGTGAAGTTATATAGTTAGTGACCACCCAGAACTGGTAAGTCAGGACTGAATGGGTCCCATTCAGGACATGATGTGACATGTTTCCATAATTATATGATATAGAATCATTTTGTTCGCGAATTCCCAGCCAGCCATGTTCGATGACACTGTTGCGGGTACGTGGAAAAGTCTCGCCACGGCTCTGAGGTACAGTCGAGCTTTTGCATCTTTCCTATGCCTCTTTGCTTTCGCCGTGGAAGCTGTCATTGGCACCCAATGGCTGCAGACTGGCACTCGAACCCTTGGAAAGAAGCTGGCTCCTCGGCTGGGGAGGAGAGCTTGAGTACGGCGCAAGGATGGGCCAAAAGGTACGGCGGCCGACAAGTCGCCCAACAATAAACTTTAGATAATATACTGATATATGATATATACTAGATTGTAGTGACAAAAAGTTATCTAATTTTACGAGCTGATGGTTTTGTAGGCGTGTAGAAGAGGGAAAAAACCAACTGGGCTTTGGCATTGGATTTGTTGCCTCAACAATAACGACATCATGGTACGATGGTACTGTTGGATAATCCGACTCCTCACTGACCCCGCTGAGATGCCAATGGCCTTGTTGCTAATCCTCAGTTTTTTCTTTTTTAAGGAGAATCACGGAAAATTCTTATGAACCAGATGATAGACATGATTTGTGTCTTAAGGTTTGACATGGTTTGACTAGGGGGGCTTGTTGTCCATCCTTTCGCTCACAAGAATCAAACTTGAAGTCAGACATCGGGCAAAAGCAGGGGCCACGTTGGTCTTCTTGTATCTTGTTGCATTCACCACTTCTTTTTTTGGGGGGCCAAAATATGTTACCCTCTGGTAAACTAACATAACTGTGGAAAATCACCATTTTTAATGGGAAAATCCACTATAAATGGCCATTTTCAATAGCTATGTTAGTTCACTGGAGGGTAACCCATACCCAAGCCATACCGAAATATGTTCTGCTCATTGTTGCCTTCATGAGGTGATCACCTTTTGCTGTGTTTTGTGGGCCTTGCTTGCGCGTGCATGGGCTCCGAAAATGAAGTCCTTCTTGGAGTAGCGTGGCGTCCCATGACTTTTCTCCCCGTGGATTCGATGTCTCCAGTGGATCATCCCTCCACAACAAGGACGCTGTAGAAGCCTATTCCACGGTTGGCAATGCAAGTTTTCCCAGGTCCATGGGGCTGTCCACGCTAAGGCAGTTTGCAATGTTGTTTGGCGATATCATGCGGCAATGGAACTGGATGTTCGTCTATAACATGAGATAAATTATGCACAATATCATATGTGCGTGTATGATACACTTTTTTGAACAGTTCAGTTTAGTTCTATATTGGTACAGATGCCAACCCAACAGCCAATTAAGAAGAATTGCTATCAACATCGCCATGAACTCGAGGCAACTTCTGGACACCTTCTTGGGCGCCATCGCTGGCTTCCTGGTGGTGGTGCTCTTGGTAGACCTTGTGTCCTCACAGGCTGGGTGTGGTCCAAGCTTTGTGTGTGCACTTTTGATTCATATCCGCGGTGAAACCAGCGGCATTGCATGAACAACATTTGGAACAACATCAAAATTGCATCATCATCATCATCATCATCATCATCATCATCATCATCATCATCATCATGAGCTTCAACTTTTGTTGCCACATCCACCTCTGTCATGACCTCACCGACGGAGGTCTCCTCCGCCCTTGGTGCGGACTACGCCGGCTGGGATGCCTTCGCGGTCTTGACGCTAGGTGCTGGAGGGAATTTGGAGAGAACATATCATCTCAGTGTCAAGTTGGCGGACGAGACGTGGGGCAAACACATCCAAGTTCCTGTTGTTGGTTGCATCCGTTACGGTACCCAAACATACCCAAACATCATACAGCTGATCCGCATCCGGTCTCCGGTAGCACCTTGCGCGCCAGGCATCCCGGTCGCACTGGCCGTGTCATGGCACAGTAGGGGTTGGAGCAAGATACTTTTTGTGCTACTCAACTGCACCTAGCTTGAGTTTGAGGCCATTCTCAGCACCCCGGGGTCTCAACAAGTTGGTGATTTTGAGTGGGGTCAAGAAAGTGATGGTTTGATGAGTTTGATGTGAAGAACGGATGCAGTGGCTACTTGCAGCCAGCTCATGATCTTTTTGGACACCAGCCGAAGGATCGGGCTGGGTATGGAACCGAACATGGAAATAGGATGAAAATGGATGAACTAGATAAAGCTCCCGGTGGTGTGGTCCCCTTTTTTTCGTTTCAGGCACTTTGAGGCGTGTTTTCTTCCTGCCTGCTGCAGCATAAAGGTGTTCAACTAGTGTACAAGTTTTGATCGCACCGGGATCATGAAGAACATAAGAACATTAAGAACCTAGTGACACCAGTAGCCACCCATGGATCCTCACTTCAGAATCACCTTGGAATCGTTTCTCGGATCTACAGTGGATCTATATATGGATCCTTAGGTGCGGGTCACGACTCGCCTGGCCCAGGTTGGCTACCAGCATTTTGGGCGCGCTTGTGGCTGTGAATGCAGCCTCTGCGATTTCCACGTGTGCGCATCGTTGCTTGGAATTTCAGTCGGGTGGCTGCATCCTTCATAGTTCCTTCCCTGGAAACTATAGACACCAACCAGGAGCCTGTTTGGCGTTGAATGCTCATTTGGGGGCCGGGGGCGCTTATCATTTTTTGGGAATGGGATTGCCTACTGGGAAAGTGATCCTCCTTCGTGCCAGATGATAGTTCGGGTTGTGTGTATGTAGTGCATTTCGATCTTTGGTGATGCCAGTGGAAGAAAGTCTTCAAGCACTAAACCATCGAAACCAAGACTTGAGTTCCTTTTATGTCGGTGCTTTCAACCAGCCACCCCGCGAAGTCATAAGGTCAGATCCCCTTTGGTGGAGCACCAGCTGTACTTCTGGTGGCGGCACTTGGGGCCTTGGTTCAATGGTTCCTGGACTAGGCTTCTGTGGCTTCCATGGCAGTGCAACGGCTTCTTGGGTCGTTGGACAAGGGATCCAACCCAGAGCTGCCATGGGGCTGGATAGTGCAGTCAGCTATTGTTTGGATGGATTTGGATGGCCTGAGCCGCGCAAAGAGGCTGTCCAGAGACGAAGGAATACGAAGGAAATGGACGGAAATCGGCGTTTGCTAGCATGTACAGAATCGTAGGACGCTAGAAGCTGCAGCAAAACAGATGCAAGTGATGCACCCGGGCCAGAAGGAGCAAGTGCTAGGTCCAGAAGCTACGGTTGAAACCTTCATAGCTGGATATCGGCCATCATATTCCAACCATTCCAGCCCTGTTCATGGCCCCAACACAAAGAGTTCAATCTTGCTTGGTATGTCATATCCTGAATCGCTGATGAATTGTTGATGCAAAAAGGCGTGCGTATCCAATTTTGTTAGCATCAAGTCAACAGGGTCTGCAAACCTGAAACTAATCATGGCCGCCGGCCGCCCCAAAAATGATGTACATGTTGAAACATTGTCTTGTAAGACAATCCTGGAATATCCTGGAACAATCAATTCTTGCAAAGTGCATCAAAGTGCCCTTCCTAGCATGTGATTGAATCAGAGTTCAGCTACTGTACCGTCCTGTAGTGACACCCGCTGGATCATAGCTTTTCACCAGGAGAGGCAAAGAAAGCAGGGCAGATCGGCAGTGTGACAAAACCCGTCCCAGGAAATTCGTGGGTAGGATCCGTTAGTTTCCGATCGGCCTAGCCTTTTGATGAAAGAGATGACTCACTATTTTCAAGGCATTCAGAAGAAATCCCAGGACCCTCACCAGGCCCCTCAACCACCAGTTTAGTTGCCTTCCCCAGAGGTTTGGATGCATGGTCAGATATTAATTAGATTAGATTAGATGTAATTTAATTAGGAACCGGTGAGTTCTTCCCCTTCTTTTAAGGGATAATAATACTCCAGACAATTCATCATCAATCCCAGCAAGTGAATTGATGGATAATTGCAGACCAAACATCACCTCCAGCTCAACAGATTTATCATCCGGTAATAAAATATGGAAAATCACCCATTTATGAATAATTTACAGATGATATTTTCGGTGAAAACCTGCATTTCTAGAGGTTTTGCATTGCCACGTTTGAGTACCAAAGGGTACTGCAAATAGAGATCCGCCCTCCGGCTGCCCAGGCATAGGGCTACCAGGGAAACACTCCGCGCCCATGAGTAGCTGGGCATGACCTGTGTGATGTGCGGCACTACAAATCTCCCGAATTTTTGTGGGTTTGGAATGGTTTAGATATGTTTGGATGATGAGTTTCAGCACCTGTGCAATGTTTGAAGTTAAAATAAGGTTTCATGTTGGATTTTCATGGATTTTAAGGACTGAACCCCATATTTATATATATATATATAGATATAATCGGGATGTATGATCCATGGCCCCTGCCCGGCCGAGATCAAGAAGTACTGGGCGAATTCTATGGCATCGTGAAGTCTCCTGGCCGAATAAATCTGACTTGCCAGGAACGCTGATCCAGTGGGAGTAGATATGGGGTGAATGTTGGGCACTTCCCCCCAGCATGAGGGCAGTCCTGCGCAGACAGATGCCAAGTGGATTCACAGAACTTGGTACGTCCATGAGCGACACGAGTGTCGAGATGGGCAACTACTACCTAGGGAATCTCAAACCATCTCAAACCACTAAAGTTTGACATGTTCAACCAGATGAATTAGTATAGACATATGTCAAAGCCACCAAGGTTTTTTTAAGATTGGGCCCAGCTCTACCATGATTTCTACCATGAGTCTACTGAGGAGCTACAATCCTGAGAAAGGATTTGGGCAGGGAGACCAAGATCAGCAGTCGGGTGACCAGCTTTGAAGCCATGGCCATTTATAGATATGTTTATAGTGATTTACCTTAAAAATCATGTAAAAAATGATGATTTTCCACAGCAATGTTAGCTTACCAACGGGTATTTTTCTTCTGTTCTTAGATTTCTCGGCTCAAGGCTTCCACAAGAAGAGTCATTGTTTCTGACCTCCAATAATACCTTGTGCTGAGGTTCATAGTATGCGATGCGCTGAAGAATCAGCATGACGGTGATGTGGCAATCTCAGCGTCACCACAAAGGAGAATCAGGAGTTGTCCACTACCTTGGTTGTGCACTCGTTGTTCAATCTAAATTGTGGCAACATATAGCAGCCCCAAAAAAGAATGAAAAGATAGACAAGCAAGATATCCTATTAAAATAGTGAACGTAAAATAAATGGCTATTTTTCTGGCGGTTGCCATGATTGTTGGCCATAATCACATGGGAGCATATGCTAGCTCCGCTGAGTGGACTTCACTCGTGTTTGTTTAGCTCTGCTAGGCTCTTTGAGAAGGCAATGAGTGCCGATCTGTTCATGTTTGTTCTTTTTCTATCCTGGTGATGCTAACCATGCTTACCATGTACGTCTTGGGCTGAATCATCCAGCCGGTTTTCTCTTTCCACTCCGCAGCGTTCCTGCACTGGACAGGTCTACCTGCACAGTCGGCACATAGGTGACTTCAAGGTAGGCAGGGGCGATGGAGGCAGGTGAGCCTACCAAGTTGATTTAGCTGGGATTAACCATCAAACAGGGGCAGTTAACTAGCAAGAATGATGAATCATCATGGTAATAGAACGGGGATATAATGGTGACATAATATAGGAATATGATGGGGACATAGCCTACAATCTGCTTGGCGGTACTGTTTGTCGTTGTTCAGCACTATGGGGATGATCCCATCTATGATAATATCATGCTGCATACTTGTCATCAGAGAAAACAAAGGGACGATTTGGAAGAACCCCGAGTTCTTCATTGTAGAAAAAATAGTAGTTCATATATGTCATGCAGGAACACCTGTAAATTATCAAGGTTTTTAACATCCCAAGTTGTTTTGTAATGTTTTTGTTATCAATATATGATATATGATATAGACTATAGATGTTTCACATCATTTGCATTCATTTGGGGGTTTCTCAAAATGGGGGATCTCCAAGGTCACCATGGGTCTCAACACTCAAATCCTCCAATGACTTGGATGATTTGGGGGGATACCCCCATGGATTGCACACCTCTGCTGCGGCAGGTGGGGCAAGAGGTGAAATTCCAGGCATATTTGCACAACGGCAGACTCCAGGGCCGGGAACTTCAGGAGCGCAGCTGGGAAGCTGTTGGAACATGGTCTTCCAAATCAAAAGCCAATAATAAACCTACCATTTGAGGATGGTTTATACCACCCATGAAAATGGTTAATTTGATTATGGTTTATCATGGGTTTACACACCACATTAATTCCCAAAATTTTCGAGGGGTGTATGACTTGGTCACTTCCTAGTCAGCTCAAATAAGATGTAACTTGGTGAAGCCAATAAGGCATCCCATGCCATCCCATTCCAGTCAACCATGTCTGGGGTTACCCTCTGATAAACTAATATAACTATGGACAATCACCATTTTTAATTGGAAAATCCACTATTTCTATGGCCATTTTCTATAGCAAACTGTTGGTTTACCAGAGGGTACTATTGGGTTTTACAACATTACCCTCTGGTTATTTAACATAGCCATGGAAAATTGCTAATTTTGGATGATTTTCCCATTAAAGCCTCCATTTAATAGGAAATTGTCCATGGCTATGTTAAATAACCAGATGGTAATTTGGAAGATCATCCTGTTGGAAGAACTCTGTCTCGGAACAACAGGACGCCACTGGCATGGTGGGTCCACAGACAGGCGCGGATGGCGAAGCCGCCTGGAGTCCTACCCCAAAATCGTGTTGCTTGATCGATGGGAACGCGCAATGTAAGTATACATACTCTGATTGGATTATATGTGTAGGATTATGTGTATATATATATATATGTATATCTATCAATGAAATTGAATGCATGTGTATATATATATATATATGTATATATGGGAGAAATGGAGAGATTTACACCCTGCAACTGAATTTACACTTCCTGTATTTGTCCCGTGCTAATCTGAAATTATCTAAGATGAAACTGAATTTCAAAAGGCTGCCACAAACCTGCAAAATTGGTTGTAGTTATATATATTATTGGCCTTAGCTTGAAAGCAATTAACATGCACTCGGACCTGGTTTTCTCGTCCTAAGACATTTGTCATGGCCAAGATTGCAAAACAAGTATAGGAAACCTTGGGAAACCTGGATGCAATTTTCTGGATGGTTGTTTTGGAAAAAGATTGTATTTGTTTCTAGCCCATGCAAAGAAATGCTGCACTGGATTTGATGGTTGATCATGTTTCTTCCCCTAGAGCCATGTTTGGGGCTTTCATGTGTATATTGTATATGTTTATATATAATTATATTATATATATATATATATTTATAGTTGTCCATACGCACAGTGACACACAGTTCATACATCACACACATATATGTATATATGACACATATGCATATTATTATACGTATGTACAATACCATTTCATACGTGCAACAGTGTATATCATATATATTTATATATACATGTATGTTCATTTACATATGTATAGTCATGTTTTTATATATCACTATATATATATATATGCATATTATATGTTCACGCCGTATGTATATGTATAGATATTTACATGTGTGTGTGTGGGTGTATGAATGTTCATATAAACATATAAATGGTCATACATACACACATATATATATATACACAGTTCATACACAGCACACATATATGTTTTTAACATATCATTTTTATACATGCGTATTGCAATGCTTTTGATGGCTAGGGCTAGGGCCTAGTCGCTCATTGAAACAGCAGGCTTCGCGCCCCTGCCCACGGGCGGAGAAGAACAAGAGCTGGGAGTCTTTGTGGCCAACTCAGGGGATTGTGCGCCGGGATGATGCTGGAAATTGACGGAAAAGGGGATTATATTGGGTATAGAACGTAAATATATATATATAGATAATCTATATACATATATATATATATATATGCACATAGTATATATGAATATGTGCATGTGTGTGTGTGTCGTGCGGTTGTTTGGTCATACACAATTGTATGTGCATAAGCTATATTGAACTGCTTGAATGCTTCGTGACGACTTGAAGCGGTTAAGGGACTATACCCCCTTGTCATCCCCAGCGAAGTTGTTGCTGTTTAGGGTGAAGTAACCCAGCTGCTCCATGTTCAAACTTCAAGGATCATCCAAGCCAGGCGTGAATTCATAGGGAGGTCACCAGCTACCATCGATTCCATGTGGCATCATCATCATTGGCAGCCATGGTCATTGGCCTCCACATCCATAATCATCATGAATCATCCATCACTGATCCATCACTGAGGTGGGAAAGATTAAAAACTACAACCACGAGAAAGGATTTGGTTTCATTTTTTGCGAGGCGCTCAACCTCCAGGCTGGGTCATTGAACATGCCCATGTCTACAGCATGGACGAAACAAGCCTTTGGTAATTTTTCATAGGAAAATCACCTTCCAAACTCAATATTTTTGCTGGAATTTTGCAGGATTTCCAGGGCGACCTGCTGGGATGACGTGACATTTGCCAGGGATATCAAGGAGATGTGTTTCTCCATTCAAAGAACAAAGGGACCTTCGAAGCTGGCGATGAGGCGCTGCTGTGGCAATAATGATCTTTGTATGGTGTTTGTTGTATGGAGGGATTAGTGTTTTGCTCAGGGATAGATGAGGATTGCAGAGTTGGAATTTGTGTTTCCGTGGCGAGGGGTTTTATGATGTTTTACAGATGTTGATATGTGGTTTTGATGCTGCCCCTATTCTGTTGTCAGTGCCCCCAACTTGGATCACTGATCACTCGGTTGTTTTCCCACGTTTTTTTTCGTGAAGCCATGGGTTTCCACATGTGTCCACCATCCAAATATCAGGATTTCAAACCTAGCGGTGACCTCCCAGTCTTTATCTACTTGGGCCTCAAACTGCTAGAGACAGAGATCCTTTGACCTCCTGGAGTAGATGTACTGTAGTAGAATATTCTCATATGCAATGGATACCCTCTAGTACACTAACAATACTATGGAAAATCACAGTTTTTAATGGGAAAATCAACTATAAATGGCCATTTTCACTAGCTATGTTAGTTTACCAGGGGGTATATTCGGATCATTTTGGATCTATGTGGATGATTTAGCCTTTTGTACGACTTGGGATGGCCCATGGGTGGATTTTGACCTACTGGCCCGTTGATTTCCAAGAGACGGGCCAGGCTTTGTCCGAAGCAACTGAACAACCTCAATGGTCGTGACGTTTGTGGGTTGTAAGGGTGGCTTTATGCTAAAAATCGTTCTATTTCCAGTCAATGCCAAGCCTGGATTATATAACTTTGACCCATGGGTTGTTGATGTCTCATGATATTTCCATTCAGATCCATGAAATCCTTATAGTTGATGGTTACTATTGGTGCTTGAGGATTGCATCTTGATAGTGGTTTACCCTCCGGTAATCAAACGTGGCAATGGAAAATCCACCATTTATAGGAGACTTTCCCATTGAAACCTCCATTTATAGAGGATTTCCAATTGCCACGTTTGATTACCAGAGGGTAACCATCAAGTATAGGGATTGAACCAATCCCTCAACCATTAGCACTTAAAAGATCAACCATCCTCAACTACAGGATTTTTTTCTACAAGATTATCACCTTTTCAATGGGGGAACCCACCCCATCCATCAGCCGGAGGTTGCCTTCATGGCGGTTCTTCGCAATGGCAAGCTCCAAGCAAAGGACCTGCAGGTCAATGGCTTTGGAAGGGTTGGCTTTTGGGATGTCTTTGGCGAATGGCGGGTGAAATGATTGAGCGGATTATTTTTCAAAACTTTTTCTGGCAGTCTAATTGAATACATATGAATCAATTCTGAGTAAAAATGATTTAAGGCATGAACATGGGATATAAACACAGCATAACACAGCACTCTAACCTCTCATGTGTTATGGTCTAGACTGACTGGGAATACAGTAAGGCATCTTTGAATTGCCAGGTTAGGGAACCAAGGTAGGAGAACCTGAGGGTAAGTTTCAATGTTGGTCACCGGTAGGTGGAATGGGGCGATTCCTTTTTTCAAGTCTTTATCAATGGAGGATTCTTTTGCACCAGCATGCTGGCAGCAGGTTCCGTAAGGTGATTTTGTGCGCAAAAAGTGGTTGTAGTTGTAGCCGGTAATTTTGCGTAGGCGCAGGATTTGGCGCACTTCCACGATTCAACAACGGCTCATATCATTGCATCAGATGCTTTCGCGAACGTAGCACGTCCCTTTCTGTGGCAGAAGGCAGTCATTCAGGATTTGTACAGCTTCAAGATTTTTCAAGAGTCTGGACATGATACCTATATACAGTTGGTGATGTCAAAGATGTGTTTTGAACCAGAATGGGTTCAAGGAAAAAAGCTACCGGAAACCCCGATTTCCCATGGAAAATTTGGTACCTATCTCATGGTTTCCTGCAAAACTTCCAGGCCGCCAGCACCGTGCTGGGCGAGATGGGTTGGGCAGCACAGCAGAGGGCTAGGCCATGTTGGGCTTAGGCCATGTTGGGCTTGTGATGACCATTGCTGGATGCTGGATCTCTGGAAAAAATCTCCAACCATGCCTTGAAAATCGATTGATTCTAACTCCCCAGCAGGTGATTCAGCATTTATGCAAGTTATTCCGTGGTAGACGTTTGCTTCGCAGGGAAGAAGCTTCCAATGTGGGGTTGGGAGGCAACAAGTCTTCATCAAACCTTTGGCCAGCACGGCATCTGCTTCAGTGCCTCCAAGGCCTAATGGGCAACGCCATGATGGGCGGCACAAATCCCATGGGTGGCATGATGGGCGACATGGATCCCGCAGCCAAACGAGCCAGGATGCATCTTGGCCGTTGGAAAACGACTGCCAACCGTGGTTGTTAATGCCTGGTGGTCCCAGCAGAAGTATGGATCCTGTGAAGGTTCAGGAAATCAAAGAATGACATTCTCAACGAATTTTAGCTGGAATCTAGAAGCGGCCGTCTCATTCTTCGAGGGGGTAGCCAATCCTTGGACGTTCGGGTCACTCGTTTTTTTTGCTCACAGCCTTTTGGCGAAAGTCGGAGGATAATCAAAAGTTCATAACACCTGTGAGTAAGATAGTGGCATCAAGCTGAAGACAAAGATCCTAGACAGATGGGAACTAATTTTGTTGGGGCATCAGGTTCTAATAGTCATGTCACCAATATGTAGCCTAGAATTGCCCGTTTCCAGTAGCAGGATGGCTTGGTGAAAATAAACATGCCCCTCCAACAAACATTGATTTTCCACCTGGAGATTTGATTTTTGAGGGGGCGGGGGGCGGGGGGTAGGGAATTCTTGTGCGATTCATTTTCTAAGCGGAGCAGGGGCACACCCCCTTGCCAACCATCCTTGATGGTGCAGGACCCTATAACATTGTTCAATCTCGTTCCTTTGAATGTTCAAGATCATTCATCATGAATTTCCAGGAACTTCTTGAAAAAAGATATTTCCACCGTATTTTCCTTGTAATTTCTATCATCTATAATTTCTGCATTCATCTACAACCATGGACATGCCGCAAGCTTAGGTACTAAGTCGTGGCCCTGGTGCCCTGAGCAAATGTCGGGAGGGCAGGACAGAAAGTTTCAGGATATGACCAATCAATTAATGGTTGCTTTCAAATGATTTTTGTCACTTGCAAAATTTGGGATATATGATATGATATGCTTATATACTTGTATATCTGCTTCCTCAGATAGAGTAAAGGTGGCTGGTGGTTTCAGTATGTTTCAGTTGTATATGTTTCAACATGTTCCATCCTTGTTTGGGATGCCGAGTCGCAAGCCTTTTCGGGCATTCAGGGGCTTGAACCGGTAGTACGAGACAGGAAATGACAATACAGTGGAACTAACCATACATGCAGAGCTAACCAACTAGAACAAGTTTGTTGATTGTTTCTAAGTTTTCTGTGTGCTAGAACTTGGGAAGAGAATCCCAGTTGACAACTAGGTTGTTGGTACTGCTTGGGCCTCGGCAACCTGATGCTCCCCTCATTGAACGGAGCAACACCGGCAACACCTTTTTGTATTTGAAACATTGGCGTGCGCGTTTGAATTTGTTGGATTCACCGTGCGATGCCGGAAAGCAGAAAACTGCACATCGTACCAGCCTCAGGTACAGCTTCGGCTCGCGTCAAAGGGTGCGTGAGCTCGGCGACCTGTGCAGCGAAAAAACACATGGCGACCTATGTCTATGTGTGCGCGGAAAAGTGGGGCAGTCTCAGTGGACCATGGGGTTGACAAAGGAGATCAAAGGAGTTTCTGCAAGGTTTTACCCTCTGGTGAACTAACATAACTATGGAAAATCACATTTATTATGGGAAAATCCACTATAAATGGCCATTTTCAATAGCTATGTTAGTTTACAGGAGGGTATTTTGAATTAAGTGTTATAAGTATGCATTTGGATAAATGATCATGACCTCACTGCGACATCACTGGAAATGATGGTTAGTAAGGATAAGCCTCTCCAAATGATGTTATTTCTGGCTGGTGAATGATTTGAATATATCCAGAATCCAGGTGTGTTCCCTGCGACTTGGGATGATGCCAGCCCCAACTGGCTTCTATGATATGATGGTGATGAGGTCGACAACAGCATTGTTTTTAAGGATGGTTTTGATTCTTAATTTGATGTTGCTAATGTTGCTAATGTTGATGATGATGATGATGATGAGGAGGAGAATCTATAGATTCCAGGACGGAACATTTAGAAGTTACAAGGGTCCCCCATAATTGGAACAAACATGCTGGGATTTGGGAACTCATGGATCCGCAATTGAAACGATTCCTGAAGTTGGGTAGAGATCAAATACCTTGCCACCCCTTTGGACTGTTAGCCGTCCAGCATGGATCATACCAGGGTTGGAATCCTCCGAGGTTTTCTCAGAGATCTAACCTCGGCCCCAAAGTCGTGTCAACAAAGAAAAAGGACTTATGAACTTATGAACTCTGTGGCGACCAAGCAACTCCAATCAACTCGGGAAGGCAAGCAGAAATCAGCAGGCTAACCCTTCAAACACATTTGCACTTGGAAGGATTATCCCCCACATCGTGACTCATACCGTTGCAGCATGAGCTAGTTTTGCCTCTTCATGGATGGTTCCCTAGGAATTGTGGACTTGGGCTTGAGTTCCATCTTGTAAGCCATGAGAGATTCCTAGTCACCAACTGGGACATGTTGCCAACATGGCTATTCTTCGTCCCACCGTTTCAATTTTTGCTTCAAGCGGTACGCTCAACGCTGCCGCGAAACGCGTGCCCCGCGGCCTGCGAAGCAGCATGCCTCCAGGAGTCAGGCCACGCACAGCCCCCGGGATGCGCATCCAATCCACGTAGTGATTATTGGACCGACATCAAACGAAATTAACGATCGATTTGAATCCTAGAGTGGCAGGATTGAACATGGCCTTGTGGTTCTCAAGTCTTAAAAAATCGGGATTCTCATGCAGAGAGTTTTTTTTTCTGCTGCATCTCTGTTGGTGTTCGGCAGGCAAGGTGGTGGATTTGCAAAGAGGAGATTCGCTTTGCGATGCCAGTGATGGGAAGAGCAGGGGTGACATATTCTCACCACCACGTTGCTTGAAATGGTGAATTATTGAGCCAGATTCTACATTTGGATTAGGATCATAAACACTGGGCCTGCGAGTTGTTTTTTTTTGCATGCACTGGCCTGTGGTTCTGCTGTTTTTCTGATGTCATGCCCAGCCCAAAAAAAAAAGTGTGCAAACTGGCCAGACGAACAAGTAAACCAATTCACGTCCCATCTAAGTAACCTAAGAGAACCTACGTAAGTAACATGATTACAATGATTACTGTAACAGGGATGGGTACATAACATGAACTCGGCGGTTGGAGATGATCTAATGTTCTCCCCAGCTTTGGGGGCTTCATTGGGCGGCGAAGGAATGCAGCTTCTTCCAAGCTCTCCAGAAAGATCGGATGGCTGAACAACAGCGTCACGGCCGGCATGTCTTTGTCGGAACTCAAAAGGATTTAACGGGCTTCAAGTGAATTGCATCACGTCCAGCTTGCCCGGCTTTGCTCGTTTTAACCAGCAAGCTTGACAAACTTGGAGAGAGGCGGACACACACACACACAATCAGCATGACCAGCACCATGACCCTCACCATGACCAGCACAATAACGATGATGATGATGATGATGATGATGATGATGATGATGACGATGAGGATGAGGATGAGGATGAGGATGATGATGATGATGATGATGAGGAGGAGGAGGAGGAGGAGGAGGACGATGACGATGACGATGACGATGACGATGACGATGACGATGACGATGACGATGACGATGACGATGACGATGACGATGACGATGACGATGACGATGACGATGACGATGACGATGACGATGATGATGATGATGATGATAATGATGATGATGATGAGGATGAGGATGAGGATGAGGATGACGGTGACGGTGACGGTGACGGTGACGGTGACGCTGACGCTGACGATGACGATGACGATGACGATGACGATGACGATGATGATGATGATGATGATGATGATGATGATGATGATGATGATGATGATGATGATGATGATGANCGATGACGATGACGATGACGATGACGATGATGATGATGATGATGATGATGATGATGATGATGATGATGATGATGATGATGATGATGATGATGATGATGCACACTTGTATCACATATACATGCGCCTGCAGTGTGAAAAGGGGCCGGAATGAAGTTATGTGGTTAAAGATGATAATAGTTCTATTTATAACCTGGTGGGAATGAACATCCACCTACATCCATTTGCAAGTTGTGTTGATGTTCTTGATCCATAACCCCTGCTTGGTGGCCGTTCGTGATATGAGGTATGGTTTACTTTGTATGACGGGTATCACTTGGAACATCTTGGAACTGGGCCCTCGAGGTCACTTCCAGAATTGGTTTGACAATGCATCGGAAGCTGCTTCACCGCGGATTCTTGTGGGTAAAGCATAGCGACCTCACATCAACGTTGTATGACCCAACAACCCCCCGACAATTGGCGAATAATGGTGGTCAATCAGGTGAATAATGCCAAATGTATCCACCCCAGGTGCAGGTTGCCAGCCTGGCCAACCTGGCCCCCCTGGCCACCCTGGCCACCTTGGCCACCCTCGACCAGGGAAGCCTGCAGCAAGAAATCCGATTCTCTGAGGTGAAGGTGCAGGGCCCTTGATTGGCCTTGCAGGGCTGTGAGATGTGGGATGTTTATGGATGTTTAACCTGGCAATTCTTGTTGGACTAAAATACACATGATACACAATGATACAGTATGACACACTGCCATAATAAAGGAACTGGGGAAAAACTCTGCCCCCTGGAAAGTGGTTTGTAGATGTCTGTACGTAGTATTAAAATGTAGCAAGTAACTAGTGAGTTTACAAACGCAAGTCACAAGAGCTGAGTTTCTTGTGTGTTCCAACTGTGATCCAGTGACGCAAGTGGATTACAGCATGTTATACTTGTAAGTTTTGCTGTTGGCTATCTCCTGCACCACGCATTCATAAGAAAATAGATCTATGAAGCATCTCAGCAACTGGCTTTCCCCCTCCCGAACCTGCTGGGAAGATACAAGCGCAAAACCCGACAACTTTTGTGCATGTTTGGATAGGAAACATGGAGAAATAGAGCCCTCTCATGTCATGGTCGAGTGATGTTTAGTGGCATGAATTTGATGTTTCAAGTGCTGAATGCGCGTGAGTATGTAAGCAAAGAGCCGTGTTTGTAAGTAAGCGACCTTACATGTGTGATATTGTTTTTTTTGGAGATTGATTTGCTTATATAAATCTACAATAATGTTGACCCCGGTTTATGGGTGAACTGAGTGAGCTTGCTGAGGTTAGTTTTTTCAGATGGATGTATGTGATGTGAGATATGTAATGATAATTTCGTAGTATATTGGTTTACTGTGATATTACATACATAGATAATGCAACTCGGGAAATGAACTGAACACGATTGAACATGCATGAACTGTTTCTTTTTCTGGGCAATACACCCGTGGTGGCCCGTGGTGTAGTTTTTCAGTGAACAAACTGGAGGATAGAGGGTCCCCTATTGCCCCTATTGAAACCATTGACATCCATCTCGAGATGTTTGGTTCAGCTAGAAAAATCCAGCCATCTCCCCATTGTGGTGGGTGGCACCAGCCACTACTTCTTGGTACTTTCAAGTGGCGGGAAAAAAACACCAGTTACCGAGCTCTTATCCTCAATCCCATGGACATGTGATCGCTGGCAGCTGTTCCCATTGCTGGGATTGCCTTGGTGCTATCAGCAGCTTCAGCAGTTAAACCCCCCTGCATCCCCCTGCATCGGTGTTCCAAATATCCTACTGGTTGGTTGAGGAAAATAGGTCCGAAGAACGGGAGCCGATGGACCTGCAAATAGCTGGTCGTTCTAAAGATGCAATTGCCTGCCCCATTGTTGGGGATATTTTCTGGGGGTCCTAAGACATATCTCAGGATGAAGGGAAACAATGATAAAACTTGCAGATAAGCCCTACAAGTGTTTCAACCGGAAATTGTCATGCAATTGTCCCTTGAAGCAACCCACTACTTAGCAGAATTTGTTCCCTAACGATGATGAAAAAATCCTGGAAGCTATCCAGGACTTGTTGCAGAAAATTGGGGATGATGATGCGATGCAGATTCTGAAGAACTTGGAAAAGAAGGTGAGCCGACCCTGTGGGGTCAGAGTTTGGGACAGTTTTGACCGAAACATGTCTAAAAATTGCGATGTTTTGACACCAAAAGCATGTGATGATTCTAGTGGATTGTGCTCGGAGCAAGCCTGGAAGTTTAAACATGTGTTAACAAGCTGGCTTGGCACTCCAGTTCGCAATTATGGGGCTGTTCAAAGGTGCGCATTTATCTAGAAAGGGTGGGGAACCCATAGCCCATTCATGAACCTAAATGGTCCATCGCAGCATGATCCGGACGAAGAAAATCACACCTTTGGGGGTGGACAAACCTTCAGGCCAAGTTTCAAACGGAGGAACAGTTCACGGTGCCTCCGAATAAGATTGGGTAAAGACAACAGTAAACATCAGTAAACCATGCAATGTGGGGCCCCCCAGTTATAAGTTGGTCTATAATCCCCATTGACTATAGTTATAAGTATCATAAACCATAGTTATTGGAGTTATAAACCATACAGTATTGTTTTTCACCTTGCAGCTCTTGATTTTTTTTCATTCCGAGGCCAAAGAGATTCGGAATCCCGCTGGCTACATCTCCAATTCAGCCAAGAATTGCTACTCCAGCTGCAAGGGCTTGGAGAATGCAGACGGTGAATCCTAGGTGAAGCCATGAAGGTTGGCACGTTGGTGTAGTGTGAGGTATGTGAGGTCAGACATGAAGATGGATGAAAATGGTATATATATATATATATAATGGCCCTGGCAGCCAAAGATCCATAGGAGTACTGGGCCACATTCACTATATATATATATATATTATATATATACAGTATATATATATATACAGTATATATATATATACATATAATTACATTTACATATATTATACATATATACATATATATATATATATGTATGTATGTGTGTGTTCCTGCAAGTTTACTGACCTGAATTGGCGGCACTATCACCCAGGCCCGAAGGTCCTCCTGACTCGCCCCTTCCATTTGTCCAAAAGTGGGGCACCCCCCAAGATGCAGTGGTTTATCGTCATGTTCCCCATTAAAGTAAACTGGTTTGGTGGTATACACCATTTTCCGACCCAACTCATCACATTGCTTGTTTGATATCCTGTTGGAATATATTTAATTATCAAATGTCCATGATGATGCCATTTACAGTATGTCCCCTTCAGATGTGTGTTCTATCATCATTAACCACATGATTTTTGTTTCCCTTTGGCAATTTGCAATGGGAATGGCCCATTGAGGTCGAAAAGTTGCCCGTTAAACATGGGGATATTCTGTAGCAAACTCTAGCCAGTTATCAGATGGTGAGCCACAGGGTTCCACACATGGTTGCTTCATCAAGCACACAAAATCCTCTTGATGGCTGAAATCCCGGTAAATCCCTTGAATAGTCCATGAATATCCCGTTATTGTTGGTTAATCTCCCATTGTTGTCGTTGTTGTTGTTGTTGTTGTTGTTGTTGTTGGTTAAATCCAATTATCATATAAATTCTAAATATTCCGGGGTATGTTGACGGGGGGGGTCTACCAAGGTAGGGGATATCAATTATCAATCTCATTATTGTTGTTGGTTAAATTCATTAATCATAATCCCATGTTTT
This sequence comes from Symbiodinium sp. clade C Y103, assembly GCA_003297045.1. Classification (NCBI taxonomy): domain Eukaryota; class Dinophyceae; order Suessiales; family Symbiodiniaceae; genus Cladocopium; species Cladocopium sp. clade C. The sequence continues at coordinate 42,719 of BGPT01000540.1, read as the reverse complement.
GTTCGTCAAAACCCATGAATCGTCCATTTTTCGAAACAACTGAAGGCGTTTTGTTTGCCCTGGGCCCAGGTCTTGAGCGTGGCCGAAGACAGCCGCGAAGGACACAGCGAGGCCCAGGGGCACGGCTGGCGGGTCCATGGACCTGGAGGATTAGTTTTTTTTGGGGGGAGGGGCTTCCTGGATCGTAGATCCAGATTAGTAAGAGATAGTAAGTTTAGTTTAACTTTTGACAACAATCCCGACATTTCAGGTGTGTGGAGAAGATGTTTTTGATTTAGGCAAGTGTATGGACAATTCAACCCGCAATACTAGGCCAATTTGGAGGTGAATTTTTGGGAAATATATACCATACGTGGAGCGTACGGGTATGTTGAGTACTAAACCACATTGACTGTTGCATGTCAGATGATCATCCACGCAAATTCGGTTTGAGATATGTGATCAGCTTTGCCGGTGGTTTCAAATATGTTTTGTTGATGTTCCCTCCATTGCCATACCTGCAATGATGAACCTCCAATGGGATCAACTCTCAGGCATCCAACATATGAAAACATATGTGTTTGAAAGTGGGGTGCGTACCCCCAAATGGCAAATTTCATAGGACGTATTATATATTAGATTAACCATCAGATCTGGGGTGCCCTGTTTTGAGACTAACCCATATGAAAAGAATCATTTGGGATGAGGGGCCATCATTATCATCATTGCAACATATTGGGTTTGCCGCAATGGTTTGCCGAACTTCATGTGTATTTTGCAGAAGTGTATCATATGTCAAAACTTGTGTATGTGTATCTGCAGCCGTTTAGTAGGAGCAATTTCAGGGGTATTTGCATTGTTTTCATAGTTGCACAATCTTCACATATGATACACATGCACAATCTTCTCCAATCTCCTAAACGACTTGATGAATGATCTTCATGGAACGCAAGATGCATGAACGTTATTACTCCCCCCCCACCCCCCCCTGGTCAGGAGCTCAGAACCCTTGCTCGCTTCCCGGCGAACCACTACGGTTGACCCAACATATTGTAACTACATTGTAGAGGCAGATGAGCCACTGGACTTGGAGCCTATATCAACAACCCGGGCTCAAAGACCGGCCCCGAAACTCCACCAAATGGGGTCCACTAACAATGGAGAGTCATCATTTGACATGTCCCTGAAATGGGACATAAGTTTCAGGGGCAGCAGCTGGTGAGCATGCCCTTTATGCTATACAAAACATATAAAAATATCTAGCCGAAGGATGGGCCATGTGTATGCCATGAATATTCCATGAATATAGCATGACTGAAGCATCTGAAGTTGCTTAACCTACCTGTATCAGTCGCCTGATTTGGTGACTCAAACATCGGCCTTGCGTGGTCTCGACCTATCGCAGGTCATCCCGGTCCAGTGCCTGAACCAGAAGAACCCCCCAAGGAGCGCTGGAGCCATGGTGAGGAACGGTTAGGGAATCGACGGAATCGACCCAAATGGCCGTATGATAAGAGCTATGTTCAGGTGGGTGAATTATTGCAATCCCGACACAATGAAAACCAACAGGGTCGGGTTTGATTTCCCTATGAATTGAAGGTTTTTTATGGTTTCTTTCGCATGGAGAATAGCAGCTGGCATTCTGGTGGAGAATCTTGCCATGTCAATCGCCATGTCAATCTCATGGAGGGCCGTTTTTTACAGATTGGCAAGTTCCTGTATGTTCCCATTGAAAAAGACCGTGAATCATTTGTCATTGTAATTAGGATGTTGGTTCTAGGTTGGAGTGCGATTTGAAGCCTCAATGAACAGGACAGTACTAGTAGGACCAACCCACAAGTGTGTGGGAATAGTTCTTGACAAGTTCAGACTCACAAATTCATGGAGTTTTGTCACGGTCGCTGCAACAATGTGTGCAAGTAATGCTCATGTGGCAGGAACCTTGAATTTAAAGACATATACAAGAAATGCGGGATACACGTTACGTACTACCATGGTATCAGCAGGAAAAGTGTGATAATGTGGATATGCGCGCAACCAAGAATGAGGCACTAGGTAACCCAGAAAAAATGAAGGAAGCTTGGATCCGCAATGCGAGATCCAAGAACCCTTATTGAATGGGACCATTGAACGGGAAATGGCTTGACACAATGACGTCAGGTCCAAGATTTGTGTTAAGGAAATTATCAAGAACTTCCCCTCTCATTCTGGGATTATAGAAATTAACGGATTCGCCGCAAAATGCTCCAATGATCTACGAAAAGAAGGAGTACGCGTATCCAATCGTATCACTGATGAGCCCTGGCATGCCCTGGCTATCGATCATCCCATTCTGACCCGCAATCTGTGACGATGGCATGCGATGGCACCGTTCTGGTTTGTTGTATGTTTGTATTCCTCATCTTGCTGATCAAATCCAATGTTTCCTTTATACAACCAAGATTACATGTATGCCAGTTTTTGTTCAAAGGCTTTACTGGACAAATGATGGCAAGGAAAGGGAGTTACCTCAAAAAAATTGCCTACGCTGCTTGGATTCTTGATAGACTGAAAAATAGCCATTCAGGGCCATTCACTTTCAATTTCAACACATCTAAAATGTCAATATATTGAAAAAAATATTGTTCTTGTGATCTTATTTTGCTAGGTTTTTTTCCTCAATATGGGCCCTGTTGCTTCGGTTCAGGGGTTCAAACCTGCAGGATCGATGGCGAGACGCCGAGGATATGTTCGGATATGTTCGGATCGTTGAACGGGGGTGCGGTTCCTGAAATGATGAGGAAGTAACAAAAAGGTCAACCAACTGGATGGCTAGTTTTGAATTTAAATGAAAAACATATTCAAAACTGAATGGTGATGATGTTTTATCAGATAGGTTTATCATCCAGTTGAACTAAACCTAGGTTAGTTCCACTGGATGGTTTTGTTCTGCTGATTTTAAATGGCGGTAATTATCGATCGGCAGTGCTTCCCAAGGTATGTAAGAATGACTGAGGATGGCCACTGGGAAACCGTCCAGGGTTGGTAATTCCATTTCGCTTGGAACCCGCCCCCTTGTCATACATAGATGGGACAATTTCGCCAAGCCATGCTATATCATCATTGGAATTTACGTCATGGCCTTTGTAACTCCATGTCAATGAGGGAGCAAGTATGGTGAAACAGAGTCAAACTTGTGGGGTGCCCACTATTGTCGGTGGGTCATAGTGTGCTCGCGAGCTGGTTAGCTGCCGAAGGCTACACTGCTACACCCTCTTATATTTACAGATCCATGAATCCATGGGTTGTTTCTTGAACAGGCGGACATTTCAGGGCCCGCCAAAACATGGACACCCCCAGATGAAAGAGCATACGAGATCAGCGTAGGAAGGGTCTGGGAAGCGACCAGGGGCCGCGGTCCTATCATGGGGAGATCTGGGAGAAGCCATAGGTGAATGATTTCAAATCGCAGAGTCATCCTTTAGCCCTTTTATCAGGGATATCAGATATCTGCCCTCTGGTAAACTAACATAGCTATGGAAAGTCACCATTTTTTATGGGTAAATCAACCATTAAATTTAACTGTTCATTTTCAATAGCTATGTTAAATTACCAGAGGGTATATAATGCTGACCCCAACGGTTCTAACCCCATCAGGCCCAAACACATGTTTCAGGATGATGATGAGCTCCAACATACGAATCCTAACGTTATGAGAACGGCTGGTGAAAAACCGTCATTGTTGCGGGCTATCGTTCGGGGATGTTTGGGGGGCTCTCAACACAACTTCAATCATTTAATTGATCTTACAGCTTATGTCGATAGAGGGATGCATATGCACTGGTAACGATCAAATGGCCATAAGTCGTACAAGCCGAAGTAGGCGTTCCCTTTCATTTGCTCCAGCAGATGAATCCGTCCCCTCCTTCGTGCGCACTTTGGCAGAGCCCCATGTGTGCCAGGTGAATCCAGGTGGTACAAGTCCGCGATGTCTTTTCCTGGTTGATTTGGATTGATGGGAGCGTCAAGGGATAGTTTTTTGACAGCCAATCAACCGGTGGGACGTTGTCGCAGCTCTCGAGTATTGTTCCAGCAGTCTATGGTCGGATAGTATTGCCAGTTATGTTATATTCAACATTGGCCATTTTCTCTTAACAGCAGAATTGCTTGACAGACTCTACACAGATGAGTTTGGAGGGCAAGGTCTTGTGGTACAGAAGCGAAGTGACGCTTTTACCTGGGCAACAATTTTAACAATTTGATCGACGTATTGCCAGTGCTGGTGGCTGCTACCTGACCAGGAGAGGGACTAGTGGGAATGCCCTGGAAGGAAAACAAAAGGAAAGCAAACTGAACCACACGTAGCAGCTGATCGGCCTCGCCAACTCCCGGCTCAGGGCCTGGCATGCAGATCCGCAGTGATTGGGCAAAGCACCTGCATGATATCCGGCAACAGGGGAAGGTGGACTTGAAGGCGCGCAGGTTGGCTTTGCGACTCCTTGCGATTTTCCAACTTGCGTCATTTGAAAGATTCAGCCTAGCGCCAGAAACGGATTGCCAGGAGCCTCAGGACGTCAGTGGGGAGCCAAGGTCATGGCTCCGCCCAATGATACCCTGCAATCAATGATTGCAAAGGGGCGCAACGAAAATTCAGGGGCCCAATCTTTCTTTGAAACGTCAATATGCTCAAACGTGGCCATGAAGAGAGGGGGACCTACCTACTAAGCGCTGTAAACATTTGTAAACAGGTAAACTGGTAAATTTGTTGGCCTTTACGGCTTGCAGCTGCGCATGTCAAGTGGCCACCACGCATTTTTTGCAGCAGAGACACGCAGAGATAGCATTGTTTCACTGTAGCCAAATTTGTTTTTATTTTTACATTTGTATACATGTGAGCAACTTTATTGAAAGTGATTTTTCTGGAGTTTTTCAAGCACAAGAAACATGGGGCATCCACACCGTCCTTGTCTCATGTAACCGAGGCCATGACGGGGATGCCCCCATGGTGCCTTGGTTTTTCTTTGTCGCCCGCAAGAGGTGCACGTGGATGGTCCATGATGGTCCACCATTTCCTGGCGTAAACAATGCAGAATTTCTGTGGTAAGAGGTTGTAGTCCTTGGAACACAGTCAACTTGGGAAAACATGGTTGCCGTCGTTGTGATGTTAGAGCAAAGCACCACCAAAATCATCAAAATATGTGAGCTGCCACGACTGATCGCATAAACATTGTTGTACCATTAGGGTGAACATAGAAACCAGTCAGTGGTCCCCAGTACTCGGGGCGCTGCTTAGCGTTAAGACCCGCGTGCCTCGCCAGATTTTCGTGTGATTTGAATTTGCTAGGTCAAAACATGATAAAGCGGGATTGATCGAAATTGTATATTTATATGTTGGCCCATTTCCATCTGAAACAGTGAAACCACAGCAGGGAGTGATGCCAGGACAACATGATCGAACAAAATCATCAAACCATTTATAATTATATATATATTTATATATATATATATTATAAACTTTGGATTTTGCATCTCTTCCAGATATATGGTTATATTTCCTAGGTTTCTCTAGCGCATGCATCGACATGTATGGCCTTGTTGGTACCATAACGGGGCCCTTGGAACCATGGCTGAGGCAGATCAAGAGCCGGACGATTGGAATGAGGACATGGGTTAACAGGAAGGGCCGGATTTTTAGTTCCTTGATATCATAAACCCACCTGACTGCAATCTAGAATTATATAATATTAATATTATATATAGATACAAATCTATAGATTTATATATTTGTAGACCATAGTTCACCTAGTCAGAAACAAACATACCTATCGAGAGGGCCCTTGTACAAAAAGATCATCGGCTCAATTTTCGGAAAATCCCTGTTACATCAATGATTGCCCCGTTGGTCAAGATTCCAAGGGTCCGGCAATCAACGCCCACCAGATTGAGCATAGTGAAGTGAGGGGGGACAAGATAACATACCGTTGATTTCCTCCCCTGAAAAAGTGTCATGGCAAACAACTGGTTGCATAATGTTCATTGAATTGGGGAGGTCCCGATGTTGAGACCCCCTGGCAGGATGTGAATCTGGAGGCTGGATGGGTTGATGTCAAAATCCCATCTACCCGGAGTGGTCACTGTTATTGTTCTACAGATTTCTACATTTGTTCCTGTTTTTCAAAAAAATTTTCGTGGTTTCATGCCACAAGAAACGTTCAGGAAATCTTCGCATATCGGGGCATGTTTTAATTGATGGAAGATCTGACTGCAATGGATTCCCCAAGCCGCGGGAACCTGCATAGGAGGATGCTGATGGCAAGGCTGGTTGGCGAGAATGGTTTTCCGGGATGTGACTTTGTATGCTTGGCTGTATAATTCAGATGTTTGACCAGACCCTCAGACCCTCCAGCTAACAGCAGAAAGTTGGTGAACTTGCTCAGAATACCAAACGTTTTAGCTCTTCATAGTCTATTTTTGCAATTTTACCGTGTTCTTAGCAGAGTCTAGATGCAAATCATCGAGAATGGTCACAAGTGAGACGATCTTCAAGTAGGACTGAAGATAGGTAAATGATGCCATTTCGACGATCCATTGCGGATATGTTGGTTTGTAGGTCCCTTATGAGAGTGATGTTAATGCTGTGAACGACTCTCCTTTTTGTTGGTGGATCCCAAGCATTCAACCCCAAGATGGTGAAACCTTGGGATACATCAAAAAGAGTTCAGTTTACAATTTGCAGTCTCAAATCTTAGAGAGGACACATATGTAGAATTATGTAGAAATGTTTTTTTCTTGCATCTTGTCTAGTCTAGCACTCCCAGCGCATTAAATTGTCACGGAAGATCCAAGTCATGGTGTTTGGAGGTTATTTTGGTAGACTATATTATATTTATAATATATATATATATATACACATTATACAGATTATACAATACACATTGTGTTTTTGTCTAGTGTTTTTTTCCCCATCTTGTAGTTCACTAATTTGCACAGCATTATATAGATATGTATATATACATGTTTCTGGGGATATTGACATCTTCAGCCTTCAGCAGAGAACATATTTTCTGATTGTGTGCCCCATCATGTTCCATTTTTAAATGCTCCGGACTTTCCATGACTTTCCAGCACAATGAGGACACGGAACCAGCGGATGTTCAACAACTTGAAGATCAGATGCGGATGTTAAACAGCAACGCGGGGCTCAATCAGGCGCCGAATATTACTCCGATTGCTTTTCGAGTAAGGCTTGTTTTGTGGCAAGTGTTGCCAGCCTGATGCGGCGTTTGTATGCGTTTGTCATTTCTTAATTTGGAATGATCCCCAGACAAACCCTAAAGGTCCTGAATCCTGAAAACATATTGTATGTTGGTTTGCAATGTTCAAACTCGAGGATGCAGCATTCGAATTCCCAAGATCTAACCGAATCTAACCCTACCCTTGCTGCTTTTGGATGTAAGACTTGCAGAAATAGTGGAGGGCAGGTCTAATCCCTCCGTCCGTATACTAACAAAATGAAATACCCACATATACCCACCGGAAAAAGCATAGATGTTTATTGGATCTACTCATTGTGGGGTCCCTTGAGGGTATTCAATCTTAAAAGGGCTACCCTCCTTCGGGTTAAACCAAAGTAAACCATGTTAAAACATGTTAGAACCAGATGTTTGCTCGTCAAATTCACATGTTTCTTAAACAGTATCTAATGATTTGCTGGTTAGACCCTCATCTTTACTGATTAAGTCCAATTTCTTCCTGGCTCAATCCAGATGTTTGTTGTTTAAATCCAATTTTCTCATGGTTCAACTCACCGTTTTCGGTCATTGGATTGGTTTCAGGGAAAATTTTAACCGGAAACCTCTATATTTGATGATAAAAACCATGGTTTCCTGTAGATTTTCCCATTAACCAATCCATTTTCTGATGGTGAAATCTGGTCCTCCGGTCGTCGAATTTTCAGGACCTGGACATCGATCAGCTGCTCGAGCCCTTGACATCGCTGGGGACCAGCCAGGCCCGCAAAACCTGGGGACCCATCAGTGGATCGAAGATGTGGATTTCAACATGATTTCATCATGAAAAATGGTGATTTCATAGGTTCACCACGACCGACACCAATGGGATTCTTCAAGGCAAAATAGGGTTTTCACATGTTTTCACCAACAATAATGGTGGGATTTCATGGGATGTAATGGCAAAAATAGAGTTGCAATAGTTTGATGTACTCTCTGGTGATTTTTCGCCGTATTCAACAAATACGATCTATATAAAGTTTGATCTAACCATCAAACATGGAGATTCAACCGGATACAATAGTGAGTATATAGCCAATGATCATCAGACCTGTCGTTGTTATGCCATGGAAATCACCCTGAAAATAGTGAAATCATCGAACCCAAATGGGGATTTTTTCCATGGCTCTGTAACAAATTACCAGAGGGTGGTTGATTTTACCATCAAAAGTCGTATAGCTCAGTTTATGACTAGCCTTAACTGTTGGGCTTATAGTGGTTACAACTGTAGCTGGGTTAGGAAGTTAGGAAACCAACAAACACAATTCGATCGCACTACCTTGGAGGGGTTTTAACAACGAAACATGGGGATTACTCAATGAAAGTTGGAGTTTATCAAACATGGTGATTAAACCAGCAAATCATGAGGTTTTATGTGCCAAATATTTGTAATTTAACCACTAGATATATAATATTTATATAAGTCATTGCACTTATAGTTATAGTGGATATGTGCAAGAACCTTCCCACATAAGAACCATTATGTGGGAAGATAGTGGGATATTAATCGGAATATGATATGATTTTTAGCAACAAACTGGTACAGTAAATGGTTTTGTCCAAAACTGGAAGATACCCGATTTCATGGTAAGCTGTCGATTGTGGGGTGCCTGGGTGCCTTATTGGATTGATACAACTTGCCATAAAATCGTGGATTGATATATTATTTGGATCATTTTATGGTGTTTCAATCCAATGGATACCTGATATAATGGGCAAATGATGCTCAACTTCAACCATTGGATTCTGGGGTAGCCTATTAGGTACCTTATTTTTGTACAAACAAGCAAACAGGTGGCCAAGAAAGGACTGGGCTATGATGGCAATAGCAGGCTTTGGGTCTCAAGCAGAATGGGCTTTTGAAGTTGTTTTTTTGGCTTGCGAGGGCCATAAAATCTGATACCCTCCGGAAATCAAACATGGCAATGGACAATTCCCCTATAAATAGAAAATTTACTGGGAAAACACATCTATAACTGGAGGATTTTCCCGCAAGCCATGTAAATTTTATTCCCTCGGTGAAGTCCCCATCAGCGCTAGGCCTTGGAGATCCTATCGCACTTGGAAGAAAAGGCATCAGAGGCGCGCTCTGGTGATGGTTGATTCCGGTATGACCCTCTGGTAAACTCACAGTTTGCTATTGAACATGGCCATTTATATATCGTTGATTTGCCCATTCCAAAATATGGTGGTTTTCCATAGTTATGTTAGTATACCAGAGGGTATGATGAGTTCTCTTTTCCATGTTTGTTTTTTTTGCGGATCTGTTTTGTTGCTAGGTTTAGCATGTTTCAGCAAGCCGTTGTCCTTGCCTGTGGACCACTGAGGTCAAAAACCCAACGAACTACATCATGGCGGCACTGAGACAACGCAGTAAAGGCTAGCCGTCCAGCCGAGTCGAGCCGTCTGGCCATTGGGAAAAGAAGGCACATCTTTGCCAAAGCTGAAATCACCATAATCCACCATAATCCACCACTACCAACAGGAGCACTGTCAACAGACGTGGTAGTGGTTTGTAGGGTGATAGTGAGAATGTTGGCCCAAGTTTATCCAGTTTTAGGATGTTTTAGCTCTCATGTGCAATCTTGATCCAAACAACCACAAAAAAACGCCTTGCTTTGTTGGTTTCAATTCTCCTATATATATATATATATAATTAAATGGTGATCCCAATGAACTGACATGCTTGATGAACTGAAACCACCAACCACATGATGATACATCCTGGGTTTTGACATGTTTTAACCCCACCAGCCCGTGTCAGGAAAGGGCAAAGGCAAAGGCAGTCAGGCCGCCGGTGTGGAACGATTCAAGGGGCAAACTATGAAGATTGGGGATGCTCTTCGAGACTTTTAAGGCAACCCCCAAAGAGTCATTCATCATTGTAGGATTGTCGGATTCGATTTTATGTTTCTGTTTGCTTATGTAATTCTTTTTAAGGGTCTCACAATGGGTTTTGGAACTGCAACGCAACTTTTTTGGGCAAGGGCTAATTGGTTTCTAAGCCTTTACCTAACGACCTTATCTTGGCAGTGCAATCTTCTTGGCCATCCCACCTGCCCTCCGACCCTTGGAACATGATGGATTTGATTCAGAATCAATGCCCTCGAAACATTGGATCCTTCAACATTCAAATATATACAAATACATACAAATACTATATATGAAGATCTTCGAAATAGTGCGTTCGTAAGATTCCATAAGTATCCATAAGTCCATTCTTGAGCCAGACCCAGCTATAGGGAATCAGGATCAAGCAACCAGAGGATGACACCTGCATGGTCTTAGCCTGACCAAGTCGCAGGATCGACGTGGAAAGGGCGTGATCAAGAGCCATTTGAAGGTGCACCCAGTGCCTTTCTGCTTGTTCGGTTTGGGGAAAGACTCATTTTGGATTGGATGATTTCCCCCGACACAGGAAACCATCCTAAATCATCCAAATTCTTCCAGCATGGTTGAATTATAGGGATCCTCATGGTTAAAATGGGTCGAAGAAATTTTAGGAAGGCACCACTCGCTTGCTGATTTAACAACAGGATTCCCACTGAAAACACAGCAGGAGAAGAGAACCTTTGATCCAGCCATGGTCGAAAAGGTGGGAACTGATGGCCGAGGATGAGGGAAACTGTGGGAAACCACCAAATTCTAATTGTCACGACCTCATTTGGTGGGACGTCACTCAAAAATTATGGTTAGTAGATGTTAGGATTGGGCAAATTGTCCCTTTATATTTCAGCCAGATGAATTTCATGGCCAAGTTGTTTGTGTTTTGTTCGATGCTTTTTGCGAAGATGATCCAGAGACTCAGATAAGCTCAGATATCTAACAACTAAAACAGCGACACGACCAAGAAAACTAAATTTCCGCAGGAGGGATGCAAAGATATGGAAGATTATGACCAACAGTTCCACAATGAAATCATCACTGACCTTTTTCTTCGGTGGATTCACTCTCAAGGTGAAAAAGAGAATCTCTTGGCTCAACGACAAAGCACGTTGGAAACTCAGAAGGGGGTGACTTGCGCAGTAGGCCAAGGCCTTATAGAAGGTGGTTCCCCGTATGCTTAGCTATGTTGGCATGTATAACCAGGTGAAGCCGGCTAGCTGTTGGGATCTGTTGGGTTATTGGTGAACATACTTGGGTCACTAAACCAACAATTATAATCAAAAATAGGGGGGGCCAGTTTGTTCAACAGCCAATGTCCTTTGGTGAGTTCGGTCCATTTCACGGCAAGGCTTTGGTTGAAAATCCTACGTGCAAGAAGATCCATGCAACGCAAGCAATTTTGCAGAACAGTAGGTGCCAAAGATATGCCAAGTCCGGACTTTTTTTTTTCGATGTTGTTCGCAATTCTTTTTCAATTCCAAACCCTCGTGACTTCATCAACATTGGCTTCAACAGATTGAGTAGCAAATCCGGAAGTAGCAACGCGTAATTATCCTCTTGCGTATAAAGTAGTACCTCGCCTGTTGGTTTTGATGATTCCATCAATAATTCCATGGTTATCCACTTCCCTGCAGGCATGCGCAATTTGTTCTACATGTTTCTTATTTCGCTTATTGTTCCACTCACCAACTAACATACTCCATCGTTGATCTTCTCAATGGTAGAACAGCAACTCTCACTCCCGATCGCTACATTTTTGGCATGTGGTGCCATAGATATTCATACAACCTCAAATCCAAACTCAATCGGTTCAAGCTACTCATTCTAAGGTATAGAACAAAAAGCATCACACTGATACAAAAACGGTACAATTGGAATAACATTGAGTCTAAGCTTTTTTTGTTGCATTGCTTGTCCCAAAGCTGTTTGGCAATCTTTGGCACATCATCGGATCACAACGTCTGTGAGCATTCGCTCAGACCTGAACGACCAGCTAAGCTATGACAAGGCCAGGTAGATTCTGTAGATCAAAGCTGGAAGCCCTGAGACAGCCTGAGATTTGGAGTAGTTTAAACATATTTTTGGCGATGTTGGCATATGAAGTTTAATTATGCAAATCAAAAATTGGTATTGGCATTTGTTGACAAATATCCATGAATGAACATCATTAATATATATATATATATATAAAGATTGGTTTTTAAGCACTAACTTTGATTGAGCTGTATCATGCTGATTCCTCTAAATTTTGGACACTAGTGACTTAGTGGGATTTCTCGAAGTGTCCCCAACTTGGTTGATTTGGGGACGGGTCAACATCTAACAAGAGCCGCCAATCCACAGATGTGATTCAATTGTATTGACCATCCATGTTCCGCATTTTTGGCTACCCAAAGTTTGAACCCATTTGAGCTTGGGTGTAATACGGTAAAGCCATTTCCCAGATCGACTTTACCACATGAAACATTGGAAACAATGACGTAAAATGACGTAAATCTGTGGGTTCTGAGGTCTTGTGTTCTGACATGATTGGAGACTTTAAGCTGTGTAAATGAGAACTGCGCTGGCCCCACCATTGATACGTGAAGAATCTATTGTTCAAGATGTTCTAATACACCCTATAGGAATCTATGTAAATGTAGCCTATATCCGAGTACGACCAGCCAACAATCGCCCATCTAGGAAGGTTCTTTTCCACGCCAGCTGGCAGAATCTGCAGGTAGGAGAGCTGCTACTGGAATCTGGGCCCATTGCGGAGGCTGGATCCAGTGCCACACCCGAAAAATGGCACTGTTGATTTTTTGGAAAATCATGGAACTGTTAATTTTTGGCATCATTAGATTCGAATGGCACCCAGGTTTTATTGGACAAACCTGGTCAACACATGTCAACACCAAGGCACGAAACATTAATGGAATGCGATGCCTCCAGTTTTCCACCGACCTCGAGGTCATGAAGATCCTGAAGACCTTGGAAGAGAACGCCTCCGAGGTGATCTTTTGAGAAATGGCCTGGTGGACCAACCAGATGTAAAGTACACGAAAGTACTATGGTAGTAGATAGTAGTTAGTAGATAGTAGTAGTATCTGTTTGTAGATGGGAGGCCGACTTTTTGGGCCATGATTTTGATGCAATCCACGGATTTTCGGGGAACATTTGCAGGAAACATCAGGAAACCATGGCTTTGTTTGCCCGAGCGGGCCGTGTAGGGTGTCCTGTCGATTTCCCTGATCCCAATGCTGGGAAGCAAGTCCCAACTACTCCGTTTAAAGATAGATCAGATCAACAGGGAACTCCACCAGTCATATCGTGCCCCGGGCATACCATGCAGACAGCGTAGGCTGCGTAGGCGTTGGCGTAGGCTCGTTTTAGCCTACACTTACACCGCGTCTGCTTCGTTAGATACTCGTTTGCAAAAGTTGGGATGCATTAATTTAGCAAGCGCCAAACTGAAAGCCAAAAACCCAAGTTTACAAGACATGGGTGGTATAGATCATCATTCCCAATTGAAACCTCATCATTAGGTTGACCACATCATTTTGCAAATTCTAGGAGTCAACACTCGTCGCTTAGCCGAGCCCATTTGCCACGGCCGTCACAGGTGCGCAATCCCAACGGCTACATCACCAGTGCGGCGCGACGTGCGCGGCCCAGAGCTGACCAAATTTCTACTAAAAGGTGCGCCTTTGAAAACGAAAGGGCAATGTTTGGGGACAATTACTTTAATTCAACTTCTTTAAACTTTAAACTGAAAGTAATTACATTTAATTATATACTTTGTTTTTCTCCCTGCCCACTACCAGCTAAACTCCCACAGGTTGAGCTCAGAGAAACGAAACTAGATTATATCTATGTATGCGCGGAGAAAAAGATGAAGGAAGAAGGGGTCAAGAGATGTCAAGAGTCAACAAAAACAATAGCCAAAGACCTACTGTAGGCCGTGTGCTTTCGTTGTTAGAGGCACCCTTGGCTACGACCATGTCTTGGCTTTCAAAACCTTGATTCCAGTGGCTATCAGTGGCTATGGGCCAACAACCTGTGCACGTTGTGGCTTGAGAACCCAATGCATCAAGACAGACAGAGAGAGAGAGAGAGAGAAAGAGAAAGAGCGCCGTGCAAGTCAAGTCGCTCATAAATACTATGGATGTTTGTCCCAGAAATTAGAGCACTGTGTCACTCACATTTGCTGGATCAAGTTTGGATTGACTTATACTGCTTTGACATGATTTGATGGTTGGTAACAAGTATGCAAAATATGATGCAATTTGATCATGATTACATCCCCAAATCGAACGAAGAAACAATTTGGCCAGGGTCAGCTGTGAAATAAATCAGTCCATTGCTGATGTATAGTCGGGCAAGTTTTGTGATGTGGCAAGTCCATGTAAGTTCAATAGTGGGCATCCTCACTTCTCAACCATGTGGGATCTTGTTGCACCATCCCAAATAGGAGTGCGCCCAATTTCAGAACGCCCAACACTAGGGAAAATTGTTTCTAATTATCGCATAATTTCTTACAATGAAACCATAGTTGTCCAATCTTAGACCATGTTTTTTGATAGTATCCCGCGCAATTGAGGATGGTTTTCTTACAATGATCGCATCATGTCCAACAATCATATATCTCACTCTCTCTCTCTCTCTCTCTCTCCATCTATCCATATATTATATACATATACATATCAATATCCCACCATTTCTCTACACTCTTGAACCGCAACTATCCCATGTACCATTGGGTTTGCCACACTAAAAAAAAGCATCAGCAGATGACTGGGACCTTTGGATTCCACTGAGGCCTGCGCGAGGAAGGTGTAGCACCTGAACCCAAGACAGGGCCCCCCAAGAAACAGGACGCAGGGTGGCGGGGGGCTGTGGGAAGGACCAACCATTCTTTTTGTCATTAGATTGCTATATACATATATATATATATAAAGTGATTACTGTGTTATATAATACTAAATGTCATTATTGTGTTTTATCATCATTATTTTCATGATTAAGATCATAGCTTATGTGTGATACTGATGTCCATCATTATATAAACTATTTCACGCATATTATTTGTGCTATTGTCATTTATGGTTCCGATGTTAGTCAACATTATGTACATTACTATTTCGCAACTGTTATAGAACCATTCAATACCATCAACATCAACATTGCGTTCAACATGTTTTTCATGGCTCCGTCGTCATCGGACATGGGCCCTTTGGTCTCAATGAACCTCAGTGCTACTGAAGGTAGGGCATCCCAACACTTGGGATCATGGCGGCCCTGGTTGCCCCAAACAGCACCCAAATGGGGGCTGTTTGACCTCTAAACTTTAGCCCGGCTTGGGCCGGAGCCAATATCTAAAAACGATGCGATGTTTCCATCTTTGAGATGATAATTCCAGTTGCCCTTCCTTTTTTCGTGATTGGTTAAAGCCAGAAACCAGATCTAAAGTTAGCAAACAAGGTGGGAACAAGTTGGAACAAGTCGATCTTGCCTTATCCAAGTCTTGAGGGAAAATGTTCACAATTCACTGGCTCACTGGAAAAAAGGGGGTTCAACCAGTGGGTGCTTTCTGACCGCTAGTCCCAAGTGAATTCTTGCAGTAAAAGGGATCACCACGATGCGGTTTTCTGGTTGATTTACGATGGTTGTAGATGACATTCAGTTGCCATGATCCGCAAGTCATGTCTTTGGGCATCCGCGTCCCGACTAAATGTCACCCTCAGGGACAATACATTTTGTGTATTGGCCCCCAATATCAACCTGAATTCCCACTGTTAGTGAACCCGGGAGCAGCCAAATCATATACATGAGCGCAGTTGGTTGAATCCCAAATTCTCTCTTATTTTGGAGTGAACATTTGCAGGAAACCCCTTGACTTGATGGTAAAACCTGGCGGTTTCCCTCAAATGTTCAGTGAAACAAAGCCCTTGGAAGATGTAAAACACCAGTTGACCTGGTCCAGGACTATAGGAATGAGCCTTTGGACAAGCAGTTGCGAGCCCGGGGCTTGTGTTGTGTCCTTCATATTGGGCTAGGATCCAGAGACCCGAAATCACCATGCCAGATTGATGTATCATCATATCATGACATTTATCCAAATTTCTGATAGTCGACTCGCTGCTGACCTATATAGAGAATTTGGATGGGTTCGAGGGTTCCTGTGTTCAGAAGTTGAGATACATTTCTTGCTGGCTGGGAGCATATCAGGGTCAAAGCCACCAACTCAGATTGGCAGACCTTCCACTGATAGACAGTCAATTCTTTGGCTCAGGCACACATTGTTTGGCTGAACAAGGAGGCAAGCTGCTACCAATGGGAACCCCTGGACCCACAGGATTGGTCAGTCTCGCAGTTAACATCATTTACCCCCCCTGAAAATGTTTACATAGATGTGGAAAACTCATGGGGAAACCCTCCTGGGAGAATGATCTACATTCATTCATGGTGGGTTTTCCGCATCTATGTTAGTTCTCCCCAGAGTATTTATATAACCATCCGAAAATTGTTGACCTTTTTTTTGAGCAATACATACTCTACCGTAATATGAATATGTGTTTGCGTTTAAGCATCAACATATAATTATACGCTATATGTGCATCCTACTCTATGCCTCGTGGTGTGTATGTTCAGCATTCAAAAGATTTGCTCATAGCTATCGAAATGAGCACACGTGAGTTTGATTCAAGAAGCATTTCATGTTTATTCAAGAACCATGTAATGGCCATTGAACTTTTTCACTTCAACACTTCCAAACCTTAGATGCCTACATGTGTGGCAGCTGCAGCTGAGCTGGATCCAGGGAGCGAAAGATGCACAACGGAAAATCGCTCCAGCTTGGGGGGAAACAAAACAGGAGCGACAACAACAGCACGTCCTAAAAGATCCTCTAAGTCTGTTTTTTTTCCCAAGAAAAACCTGTTCATGTGACACATAATTTGGTTTCAGTCCGAAAATGGAAACTAGTTCACCAGTTGGCCAATGTCTCTGGAAGTTGTCTGTAATTTTCATCCTGAACAAAAGCTGAGGCGCTCTGGAATGCCTATAGTCGGATGAAAGGGCTCATCCCTGACTTTCTCTGTAGCTCCCCTTCCTGGTGCGTGCCATTGCTTCCAACACTGCCCTTCGGGCTGATGGACGAAGCAGTGGCCCGGTTCATCCAGGATCTCAAAGTGATCGCCCAGCTGATTTTCGGTGGATTCAATCAATTCAGGTCCTTGTCCGTTTGAACTGTTTTCTTCAAATCTAGCCAACCCCGACCTCTATCACAATTAATTAGACAAGATTCTGCGCAGATGATATTGACTTATTCTCAATATATGTATATATATATAGATATAGATGGATGGATAGATAGATAGATAGATAGATAGATTTCAGGAAAAATCTTCAGGAAACCTTACAGTTGGGGGGGTCAATCCCTGGGTTTCATCTCAGGCGCTTCAGGGGCGCTTCTGGGACACTCATGGCTGGTGGCTTCGCGAGCCACTTGGCGCACCGAAGGATCCGAAGTTTCCACTCTGATCCTTCAAGGTCGATGTGGTCAACAGATGTCAACAGTACGTGCCATGGGTACAATAAACAAACCCCTCTTAATTAGTGAGGGGTTATGAAATTTGGTACACACAAATTTGGGATGGTGTAGAATGTCTGCCAAACGGTTCGTAGCCGTGGATATATAATTATTGGATTTATCACTATTCTGCCGGCTACACTGGCTTTTTGCACAAGCTTCATACAGAATATGTATGAATATAGTAATCAGAATTAATGAGAGTTCCGTTCCTGACCCTGAGTTTTAAGATTGTTTGCTGATGCCACTGTGCCACTATGAGATGTAATCCCATCTCTCCAACATTCATTACCCCAAAAAAATGGCCACCAAAATCAAGAGACCCAATACATTTCAGCAGTGTTTGGTTTGGGGAGTTATTTCAAATGAATGGGGGAAGGGATCAGAGGATGTGTAAGTAGCAGCATCACTGCCACTGGGCACTACTGCCTCGCTCCGTGTTCATGAGATGAGGTTGATCATTGTAGCCGGACTTTTCGCAATTCTTGCAGAGACTTGGCTGTTTTCTGTGACTCATGATCCCGCATGGTATGGTATGGTATGGTACTGTTGTGGTTGATTCTATTTACTCTGTATACTGTATACTGTATATATATATATACATATATATGAACTATACAATCTATAATTGCACACATGTTACATGAGCATGTGTTTCTTTGCAAACTTTGGTATTGTAGGTTTTGAACATTGCATAGGCAAGGTGAGTTTCGGGAGACAGGTTTCTGACATATGGCATGCATGCTCCCAACTGTGCAGATCATATCTATATATTACCCCGTTGGGGCAGACCTGGTCACGTGCAACATCTTGCTGTTTACAGTACATGGTTTGGTGATGCTGATCAGCTGAATGAAACCGGATGTCAATTGCCGCCCAAAGTTTGTGACGATGCTACGGCTACAGCGCGAATGCATGTATGAAAATACCTGCAGTGGTATTGGCTGGTGGTTTCAAATATGTGTTTACCCTCTGGTGAACTAACATAGCTATTGAAAATGGCCATTTATAGTGGATTTTCCCATTAAAACTGGTGATTTTTCATAGCTATGTTAGTTTACTAGAGGGTAATATTCTATTCGATTTGGGGTGATGATCCCCCCTGATGAATTGCTTTGAGGGGAGTTGAACCTCCAACCACATAAGTTGATATCGTAGGTTGCCACCCAGGGATTGCCAGGAGAAGTCCATTGATTATCAGGTTCCACTGATTTATAAGAAGTAAAAAAAACGAGAAATATGGGAAACCATTACATATATTCCATCAAATATGGGGGTGTATGGGGCTTTCCGTCAAATGCTGCCTGAACTTCCCATCCAACAACATTTTGGCGGCCCAACTTTTTCCCCCACATCTTTTCCATCGCGGAGACCCACCCAGGCGGTGATTTATTGCAGCTTCGCAGGAGCTGAGGACGTCGAGGAGAAGAAGGCTGATCCGAGCTAGGAAACATCAAATGTTCAAAACGTCGACACGGGACGTGTATCTTTTGGAGGTTAGACACTTATATTGGACTTATTGGACTTTTAAACTTGGCCAACTACAGTATAAACCAAATTATGACGGGACAACGCCTGGTATGATCAACGGTTAAAGACCATGCCCACATGCTCCATGGTGCTGTTGTATTTACCCATATTTGCCCACAACACGGAGACATTTTTTGGCAGGAATTCTAGGCTGATTCCAGGGACCAGCGACTTCTGATCATCCTATGAACTGTTGAACTATAGAACATTTAAATCTTCTATGTAAGTATCCGTCAAAACTTGGATCTCTGAAAATTTCCAAAACTTCTTTCAAAAGACAACTTTTCTTCATATCGATGTTTACTTTCCGGAACCCCTGGCAGAATAGGTCTGCTTTTAATCGTCAGGGTCCTCTGGTGTCAGGCGGACGATGAAGCCATCCCTGCAACTTGTACGCAAGACCCACCATTCATGGCTTCGGAACATGGATCATGGATGCAGCAACTAACTAATGATAACTAAAAGCTCACAACTTCATGCTGGATGGTTATTCTCTATTTCAAGATTTTTAGATTTGCTATGCTTGTGGCGTATGAATGAGCATGACATGTACATGTTTACCAGCATGTATGACTCTAACTTAGGTGAACATGCTTGACATACTTGTAACATGGAGCATATGGGGTTCATGATCCATTGGTAAATGTGAGTGAGGATTCTCCTGGCAATATGAGAACTCAAAATTGGCCAATGTATACCAGAGAATCTCAATGACTAATTTTAACCCTGGCTGAATTGTGGAGTATCCCTGCTACTGTGGGTACAACTATTCATTTGACTTTCATAGCACCATGGAGCATATGGGTATCATACCAGCAGTCAGCCTCCAAGGCTGCTCCTGCTAGAACTGCCGCGGAACTCTATGCGCCACGGCTTTTTTTTTATTGCTGGGAATGGGCCGTTGATGGCTGTTGGTTATCATTTGAACACGGTTGAATTCATGTGATCTAAGTTGGACATGCAAAAATCTCATTGCTAATTCCTGATAAGGGGCCTCCTTTTTGTTCATATTCATGTTTTGTGTTTTTTCCCAAGTTTTCCTTTTTTTTTTTAACTGCCATGGGCGCGGCCGTTCTCGTGGCCCTCCCGTAGGCGACGCCATTGACACCTAACAGCGCCAACTACTTGAAACCACCACCCNGATGCCAAGTGGAAGTTCGTAGCATCTGATCTGAAGCTGGAGGACTGCGTAGTCTTTTGTTTCTCAGATAGCAGTTTTGCAAATGGCGAAAACCTGAAAACCCAATGTGGCTACTTGGTAGGTTTTACCGCCCCCAAATTGGTAGATGGTGATGTGGCCCCAATCTACATCCTGGGAGCCTACTCTGGATCCATCAAGCGGGTCTGCCGCTCGACATTGGCTGCTGAAGCGAATGGGTTTCTCGCTGGCGCTGAAGCTGCTGACTTCGTGCGCTCGCTGCTGCTGGAGATTCTTCACCCTGAGAGCCGCATTNTGAAGCGAATGGGTTTCTCGCTGGCGCTGAAGCTGCTGACTTCGTGCGCTCGCTGCTGCTGGAGATTCTTCACCCTGAGAGCCGCATTAGTGACTTAGAGAATATGTACAGAAAGGCCAAGGTAGCATGTTTCACTGATGCGAAGTCTTTGGAACAGACTTTGAACAAAGACGCTGGACAGCCCAGCGACAAGCGAGTTAGGATTTTGTGTGCCCAAATCAAGGAACTGATTGGTACCAATGATTATGAAGACGACAGCAGCATGTATGCGCATTGGGTTGATACATCAACCATGCTGGCTGACGTCCTTACCAAATTGGGCTGTGAACGCGAGCCCCTGCTGNCAGCAGCATGTATGCGCATTGGGTTGATACATCAACCATGCTGGCTGACGTCCTTACCAAATTGGGCTGTGAACGCGAGCCCCTGCTGGTAGCATTAGAAATTGGCCAATTCACCGTGACACCAAGCCAAGATGCCATGGATCGGAAGATGATGATCCGAGCCTCACGTCATGCAAGGAAACAGCGGAATCGCGAAAGCAANCCATGGATCGGAAGATGATGATCCGAGCCTCACGTCATGCAAGGAAACAGCGGAATCGCGAAAGCAAGGAAGATATGACCACCAAGGACGGGTGTGAAAATTCCACTCCTGCAGCATTGATGTGAGGTGATGGCATGGCGGTGGTGGTCATGGGAATATAAGGCCCGAGACTCGCAGGGCGCCCTTTGGCTTACGGGAAAAAGCGCCATCCCACCGCCGCGCCGCTCGGTGGTTTTTGAATCTATAAAATTAAAAATAAATACAAAAATTAAAAAAATATTTAATTTCTTATATATTCGTTTCAAAATTATATAAATATCTAAAATTAAATAATTTATTTACCAATAAATATTTCAAAATTAAAATATTTTTTAAATTATTTTACCATATAAATATATGTATAGCATATATATAAAGAAATATATAATTTTTTTTTTTAAACTGCCATGGGCGCGGCCGTTCTCGTGGCCCTCCCGTAGGCGACGCCACTGACACCTAACAGCGCCAACTACTTGAAACCACCACCCNGTTTGCAGCCACCTCCACGATTTTGTTTTTAATGTCCCTTTGCGCGCCTGCCCCCTCAAAGAAATGGTCGTTAAAAATGGTCATGGCCAAAGCGAGAACGCTTTCTGTCCATTTGCCTCTTCTCACGCCAGCCCGAAAAGGGCCCCCCAGGATTTGCGGTTCAAGGAACCGGTTAAAGGACGCAATACGGGATGGGCGTCGGATTGGCCTTCTCAATATGTGCCCTAATAATTTTAATGGGCGGAGCCGTATTTCTTGACTCAACAGTGTTTCACGCAACTGCATTCGAATTTCATGGTTGGTGACCCTGGTTCGACCTTGTTGCATGGCCCCCCAAGTAGTAGGGATGTTAGCAATAGCTCGTAAACATCTAAAATGGAAGGAATCAAC
>BGPT01000540.1:10695-18755 GCA_003297045.1 Symbiodinium sp. clade C Y103 | reverse complement strand
TAGCTCCGAGTTTTACTTGCAAACACATGACTACGGGAAAATGGTCGGAATCTAAATTTGCTCTTGGCTGACTGTAAAGATTCGTGCACGAGTTACGCCTGCGCTGAGGTATAAGGCAGAAGTCCAACTGTGCAAAGTTAGCGGGATCCCAATCTGTATTATCTGGAGGCAGAAAATGTGTACTAGGTTCTTTAAAGATTACTTGTTTAGCTGCCGGATGTTGGAACCAGGTGTTGGCCACGAGCAAATCGTTTGCACGACAAAAATCTAACAGTAGGAACCTATTATCCGTCTCTTCCCCCCACAGCTGTCCACCCTTTCCCAAACAAGTGTGGTCCCAAAACATCCTCTTCACCATGTAGTTTGCCGTGGAGTCGTGAATTGAAGTCCCCCAAGACAACAAAAGGTCCTTTGCGAGCGATTTGTGAGATAGCCTGCTGTAATCGTTCGAAATGGTCTCGACGTTCATCCTCCGGTCGGGCATTTTGTGGCACANTGAGATGCAAGCAATTCGGCTGTTGATGAAAGAAGTGCGCAAAAGGGCATTCCGGGCCATTGGGGACAACACGAAGCCTACTCCTGCATACTCTGGTTGCATACTCTGGTTGATTGGTATTTACAGTGCTCACTATCAGGAAGGTGAAATTATCGACTACATATTGGGTTGTGTTCTTGGATCTCGTCTCTTGCATGCACAAGATATGAATCTCGTGCCTGCGCATATGATCGATGAGTTGCCTGTGCATAGTTGTTTTCAAGAGGAAGCGAACGTTGAAAGTGACTATCTTAAGCTTGAAACCATATGTAAGTGATACTGGTATTCCACTATCTTTGTTGAGGTTGCGGTGCTCATCGTAGAGGCGCGTATGTGAAGCTAGACGCGCGTCTTTCAAGGGCTGAAGGGTTTCAGTCTTGCGTGTAAGACCTGGGAGGCGGGCGCCCAACCTACCTNAGTTTGGAGCAAACTGATAGGTCGGTAGTTGGCCGGGTCAGTTGCAGAACCCTTTTTAAAGATACCTACCACTTGGGCAAGTTTCCATTGCTGTGGACTGGTTTGGGAGTCCCAACACAATTGAAAGAGTGAAACTAAGGCCAATCGTTTCCAAAAATCGTTTGGGATGTTGTCTTTGCCAGCTCGTTTGGCTGCTTTTGATTGTTTGCTTGCCAATTTTACTTCTTCTACAGAAATAGTCGCTTCAGAAATGGTCGGTGGATTCTGATATATAGGTGTGGTATCTAGTCCTTGTGGTTGCCCAGCTTCCTGGCACTGTTTGGTGGTCAGATGAGTAGCGAAAATTTCCGCGTTACTCCTGACCTGTCCCGACCCGGTAGTGTCCGTGAGTGTATGAGGGAACGGTTTCTTCAGATTGGTGATGGGTCTCCAGTCTCCTGTGCTAAGCTGCTCTTCAAGCCATTTGCGTTTGTCAAGTTTTGCTGCCTTTCTTATTGCCTTGTTGAGTTCAGCTACTTGCGCCTAAGGTCGCTTTGTATGCGGAGTTGCCCCCCTCTCGCCAGGAGAGTCAAGGTAGTTTGTGTGATCCATGGTTGTTTAGGTTGAATTGTTTGTTGTGGCCTGTGGGTGTCTATGGCTTGGGCGTACAAAGCACTTAGGGTGCCCCATCGAGCGGCGGGGTCTTGGTGAGGTAGATTCGATTCAAACATTGTGTTAATTGTCTCGTTCATAGCATCTATTTGGGCTCCTGTTGCCTGTTGGAAATCCCAACGTGGACGGTGCGCGGCTTTTGGTTTTACTTGCAAACACACGACTACGGGAAAATGGTCGGAATCTAAATTTGCTCTTGGCTGACTATAAAGATCCGCGCACGAGTTACGCCAGCGCTGAGGTATAAGGCAGAAGTCCAACTGTGCAAAGTTGGCGGGATCCCAATCGGTATTATCTGGAAGCAGAAAATGTGCACTAGGTTCTTTCAAGGTTACTTGTTTAGCTGCCAGCTGTTGGAACCATGCAAAAATCTGACAATAGGAACCTAATATCCGTCTCTTCCCCCACAGCTGTCCACCCTTTACCAAACATGCGTGGTCCCAAATCATCCTCTTCGCCATGCAGTCTGCCTTGCAGTCTTGACTTGAAGTCCCCCAACACAACAAAAGGTCCTTTGGGAGCGGTTTGTGGGATAGCCTGCTGTAATTGTTCGAAATGGTCTCGACGTTCTTCCTCTGGTCGGGCATTTTGTGGCACATATGTCTTTAGGATGTTTAATTCTCCTCCTCGTATGAGCAATGAGATGCAAGCAATTCGGCTGTTGATGAAAGAAATGCGCAAAAGGGCATTCGGGGCCATTGGGGACAACACGAAGCCTACTCCTGCATACTCTAGCTGATTGGTATTCACAGTGCTCACTGTCAGGAAGGTGAAATTATCGACTACATACTGGGTTGTGTTCTTGGATCTCGTCTCTTGCATGCACAAGATGTGAATGTCGTGCCTGCGCATATGATCGATGAGTTGCCTGTGCATAGTTGCTTTCAAGAGGGAGCGGACGTTGAAAGTGAGTATCCTAAGCTTGAAGCCATGTGTAAGTGATACTGGTATTCCACTGGCTTTGTTGAGGTTGCGGTGCTCCTCGTAGAGGCGCGTATCTGGAGCTAGACGCGCGTCTTTCAAGGGCTGATGGGTTTCAGTCTTGCGTGTAAGACTTGGGAGGCGGGCGCCCAACCTACCTCCCCCACTGTCCCCCGCTCCGCATAGCATGTTGGATTTACACCACCGATATCTGCGTCTGTGTTCGTTGCGTTTTTGTTATCGGTTGCATTGTCGTTGTGAACGGGCGGCTTCGGACCTGAAACCTCGCTTTTTGCTGGACCGGTTTTGCTCTCTCTGTTGCCGCTGTGGCCTTTTGGGGATGTCGTGAACTTTGTCACTAGTGTGTGTGCTGGCAAGAAATGGTCGATAGAAATGGTCATAGGGTCAGCGCCCCGCGGTTCGCCCGGCTCGCCTGCTGGGCGGCGAGATTTGGTATCCCAATTAGAAATGGTCATCAAAATTTGGTGTGGTCAAAAAAAGGATGCTGAATGGGGTGGTGGTTCGCTACGTCCTATTGGAAGTCCTCTGTCCATCTTATCGTCTTCATCTTTGGCTTCGGGTTGCTTCCGCTGGTGCTGCAATGTGGCGTACTGGGTGTCAAGGGCTGCTGCTGTCTGCGGGGTGAGTGCTTCAATGTGGATCTTGAAGAAGTCTTGTGGCTTGTAGCGGTCTGCCCTTCGTGTGGTTCCCTTTTGTCCGCCCCGCTGCTGCCACTCGGCTGCATATTTCTCTGTGACTTGGTCTTTCATGGCTTCGGCAACAAAGAGGGTGATCTGGGTTTTGTCACGTTCTGCTGTTTGCATTCTGAGGATCCATTCGTTGTTGTGCCATACTGCGCTCATTTCCCAGGTTGGCTTGTAGCGTTGCTGCCTGCATGTGAGCTGTGAAAAAATTGCGATTGCACAGCGGAGGGGTTGGTCGGCTTGTCGCTGGTACGTGGGGATCTGGGCTCTACCCGCTGCAATTTGTCCATGGCAAATCAGGGCATCCTTTCTCACAAGCTCCACAAATTCGTTTCTGGCCTCTTTTGTGAAGAATTCAACTATGCTGAATTGGGNAATCAGGGCATCCTTTCTCACAAGCTCCACAAATTCGTTTCTGGCCTCTTTTGTGAAGAATTCAACTATGCTGAATTGGGACCATCCGTGTTTTGTGCGAAGTGTTGTGGTGCTTGCGTATTTTCCTTTGAGGTTGTCATGGCGGTTGACCAGCTGTTCAACGGCTTGTTTGCGGTCTGCTGATCCTGCTGAGTCTGGCCAGCTGGAACAATGGCCTGCTTGGATGCTTCAAGCTGCTGTTGCTTTTGGACTTGGTCTTTTGTGTGTGCTGACGTTTGGTCAATGGTGTTGAGCCTGCCTCCTTGTGCGTGTGGACTAGGGCTTGTAATGGGAGGAGGTCCTTGCGGATTTGGTCTTGCTCACCATTTTGCGCCGCTTGTTCTGTCTCTAGTCCTGCTCTTGGTGAGCGGCTCCTCAACTCATCTGCCAGTGCTCTCAGAGAGCTACGGATCTTTCACAATTCAAAAATGGTCGCAGTGGGATTTACTGAAACGACCCGGTCCCCTCGTGAGCCTTGGTTTAAGTTGGGGTTCGGGCTTATTTAGTGTGTACTCATATGTACTCCTGGTTGACTTAATTTGGCTTAAGGCATTTAAGGTTTATGTTGGGTTTTTTTGGGTTGATTTATGTTTGGTTTATCGGTGGTTTACGGTTTGTTTAGGGTTTGTTGAACATTGGTTGGGCGTTTACTTAGAAGGTGGTTCAACGTTTAATGAGGGTTGGTTACGGGGTCATGTTACATGTTTGTTTGAATTTTCCAAAGGTTGGTTCAAGGTTTATTTCGGGTTTGTTTGGAGGAGTGGTTAATGGTTTAATTTTGTTTAGGGTTGGCTAGAGGTTTTCAAAGGTTGGCTACTGTTTTCTTCAGGTTTGTTCAAGGTTCATTTACGGTTGGTTTGGGGCTGATTCAGGGTTGGCTTCAGGTTTGCTTAAGCTGGTTTCGCGTTTCTTTAAGTCGGTTTCGGGTTTATTTAAATTTGGCTTAAGCTTCATCTACAGGTGGTTCCAGGCTTGTTTGAAGTTGGCTTGATGCTTGTTGCATGTTGGTTGAAAATTCATTTAAGATCGTTTAATTTATTTCAGGTTGCTTTAGATGTTGTTGGGATTTTGTTGTGACGTCGCTTGTTGATGGGTATTTGCGGCGCAAAGGTTGAACTTAAAAAGGCTGAGAGCCAAGTGGGGCCATCTTGGCCGAAGTTGACCTCGAGTCCTCAAGTGGAAAGTGGAGCCGATGTTGCGGCCATGTCGGACCGAAACGGTGATTTGGCCGATGTTGCGTGCACCGAGTTGCAAAATGTCCAAATTACCACAGTCCCATGCACTTTTTGGCGATGGCGCCCGGGCGAATATGCCCCCCCCCAGCTGAAGCTGTACCAGACTGACATCCATTTGTCGCATCCACTGCTAAACTACCACGCCTCCGCACCTTCGGTGCGGGTGGATTCATTTTTTTGGCGGGTTCAATGCGAAAAGCAATGGTATGTAGACTTTCTGTGCGCGGTCAGAAAGAAACAGAAGAAAGACACGCAGTAAATAGCGGTGTTTTGGCCACTTTCGGATGCTGAACTGTTGCTATTTTCGAAATGCGTTGACCGTGACAGCGCCACAAGCTTGTAAATCATACTAATTGCGCTCAGCCATTTCTGAACCTGTTCTGCCTTGCTGCCTGCAAAATCCGCTGTTACTTTCATGAAATGGTTTTGAAAATGCGTAAAACATGACATGCAAGAAACCAAGTACATACAATGTTTTGGCCACTTCGACTTTCGGACTTTGACTTGTATTTGCGCAATGTTTGCTTCTGTCCGCGTGACAGGGCCTAAGTTAGAACACTTTGTCTGCTTTTGTGCGTTCATCTTTTGTGCGTTCATCTTTGTAGCCAGCATTGAGTTCTACACACTCCTCCCATTTTTCAGCTAAACATGAAGCAAACGGATTGGGCACAGCCTTCCGACTGCTCCCTACTGGGCACAACCAATTTCAAATAAGTCACAACTCCTTCGAATTTGTTCCAGCGGAAATGAAAAAGGCAACTGGCCTGCGATGAGCGTCAGCTTTAGACCCCGCCCGCTCTGGAGGTGCGGAGGCCTGAACTTTAGGGGTCGATCGGACAAGTGAACTAACGATTGCGTGGCGCAACTTCAGCTGGGAAGGGAGATTTCGAGCTCGACCCGCCACCAGGAAGAAGGTTCTCATTATGATTATTTGCACATGCTTCAAATCGGTACAACATCCGCCAAATTCACTGTTTCGAGCCCGTATGTCCCGGATATAGACCCAACTTGGGGTCAGCTTTGGCCAACAAGGCCCCAGCTTGGGCTCAACTTAGACCCACTCGGCTCCAACTGTGGTCCAATATGGCGCAACTTGGCCTGAAGTTGGACGCGTTTGCTTTCGGCCCAAGTTGAGCTCCACACCGGCTCAACATTGGGGACATTGCCGGCTCAATACGAAATCCTCAAGACACGCGTTTTCCCTAATATTTTCAGGTCTTGGGCGCTGATGGTTGAGCAATGTTCCCTATGTTGTGTGTGTGTGTGTGTGCGTGCGTCGGGACCACCTGCCGCCAAATGGGCTCCAAGTTGCGCCATGCTGGACATGACTTGGACCTACATGTGCATAGCATGGCTTCAATGCATTTAACTTTGCATCCATCTGCGCCACTTGGGCCCAACGTGACCAATTGGCCCCAAGATAGCACAACTTAACACAACCTGGGCCAATATTGCCGGCTCACAATGAGACACGCTGAAAATATGTGTTTTTACGGTGCTTCCTACTTTTTTGGGCTTCGATGGGGGATTGCACTGGGACATGTTCCGCCCAGTGCGCCTGTCTTGGGCCCAACTTAGTTGCCCCTAGACAGGACCAAACTGCGTCTTGCGCCCAAACCTGCCCAAGCTGCGCCATGTTGGATGGGAGTTGGGCCCAAGTTGGAGGGAAGTGGCCCGAGTTCGACGCAGGTAAGGCCCAAGTTGGGGCCAAGATTGCTCGTGCTCCGCGCAACTCTAAGGCCAAGGACGGCCAAGTAGGGCCGTGTTCTTCACCCCGCATCCCCAACTACCATACCCCGCAGCTTCGAAAAGTCGTCCCTGATCTACGCAATTTCCCGCTTCCAGCCAGTAGGCTTTCACATAATCGGGGTGCGGGCGGCGCTGGTGCAAAGCGCCTAGAATAGGACAAGTGTTTTGCATGTTCATCCCTGCATCCATCAAACACATGCGCAATAGCCATCAAGCGCGTCAGTCAGACATGACTTAATGAAACTGATGGAAATGCTAAACATCGCCAGCTTTGCAGACCCGCGCAGACTGGTCTCAATGCATCCAAATTTCTCCACCCATCTCGTCACAGATGACTGCGACGACGCCGTGGAATCTCCGTCCTTGGACGCGTCCTCCTTGAATCCATCCTCTCTGAAAGACGATGGGCCTGCACACTGATGTGGTGCTTGTATTGTCCCGTTCCCAGCTTGCATCAGACCACGAAAGAACCATGGTGAGAAACCGTCTTGAGATGGGACCATGGCATCAAAGGAGCCGCTGAAATGAAAGCACAAAAACGCTTCCTCTGGCAGAACTCTAGACATTGAAACTGCGTCTGTGGTGCAATCTTGGTGTGCGTAGAATGGCCATGCTGCGTGGAACGTTTGAATTGCTCGCATGTCTGATGTGTAACTGGACGCCGTGCTGTAGACAAGAATTGTCGAAGCTCGCGGCTTGAGCGCACGCCACTGCGGCATGAGAAATGATGGCACTGACCTGTGGGAGAAAGAGGTCTTCCCTGTCTTCAATCATCAGTTGAGCTAGAAAATACATGAAAGTGTTCCTTTATAAGCAAGGACTCGCGATGACTGCTGGCAAACTGGGTCCAGGAAAATGCGGAGCAAGTTCTCTGCCAGCCCCTCTTAGATCTGCCAGGACCGTACCAAACACCCTTCATCCAAGCTTCATCCAAGTTCCCGTATCGTATCTATGACATACCACATTGCATGCACTCCGCTGCATTGAATCTAATTCAGAACCATGTGAACATATCGCCACTGTTACACATACCAGTAGTACCGCACAAGGCGATGGCGGAAGTTTCATAGATAGGAAACTTTACCCTATAAGAGAAGTTGGTTGCTTTGAATCATGGATGGCAGAGCGAAACCACTGATGAATCGAAAGGTGGTTGGAGCGTCGAGTCTGTCTACCTACCTACCTACCTACCTGTCTCTCTATCTGTCTATCTGTCTTTCTATCTGTCTGTCTATCTGTCTATCTGTCTGTCTATCTGTCTATCTATCTGTCTGTCTATCTGTCTATCTACTTGTCCATCAATCTATCTATCGGTCTATCTATCTGTCTTTCTGTCTGTCCATCTGCCTGTCTGTCTATCTAGCTATCTGTCTGTCTGTCTTTCTATCTAGCTATCTGTCTATCTATCTGCCTATCCGTCTGTCTATCTATCGA
>BGPT01000539.1:239448-374199 GCA_003297045.1 Symbiodinium sp. clade C Y103 | reverse complement strand
ATAGACAGATAGATAGATAGATAGACAGATAGACAGATAGACAGATAGACAGATAGACAGATAGACAGATAGACAGATAGACAGATAGACAGATAGACAGAGAGATAGATAGATAGATAGATAGATAGATAGATAGATAGATAGATAGATAGATAGATAGATAGATAGATAGATTAGATAGATAGATAGATTAGATAGATAGATAGATAGATAGATAGATAGATTATGTATACATGTATCCAACATTCATTGACAATTAGGACCTTTTCCGAATGTTTATAGAGGAAACAGTTGGAAATCTCTTTCAGAGGCGAATCTTCCATCAATCTCCACCACCAACCGGTATCAATGAAGCCGCGCTGAACAAAGCGGATGGTGTATTAGATCCTTAATGAATTATGGGTAGTTCTCAAAATTGGGATACCAATTCAAAATGTGTCATTTTTGGTACTTGACTTTCCATATCATATAGGGGGTGATATTTCTGACCCGTAGCCTTTGTAGAATAGTACAGCATGGTTTGGTTGTCATTTATCCGTCCGATGTATCCCAAGACGCTTGGTTCGACTCTCATACGCTGAAGGTGATATCTACAGGCAAAGTGCTGATGGTGCTCCTATTTCTGGATGTAAAAATCTAAGTTTCTGTGGACAAAATCGTATATTGTTGGTAGTTGAAATATGTTGAAATCCCTTTGTTGTTAAATCTACCTTCCTTATTCATCTGGATGAATTATAACTTCGACCTCAGTGCGGCGTCACTGGGATGGTAGTTTTTTTTTGGGGGGTAAGTTCCGCCCCAAATGGCAGCTAACTTTTCAGGTTGGTGAAAAAACAATGAGAAGTTGGCTTATTATCCATCATAAGTACCCTCTGGTAAACTAACATAGCTATTGAAAATGGCCATTTATAGTTGATTTTCCCATTGAAAATTGTGATTTTCCATAGTTATGTTAGTTTACCAGGGGGTAATACCTTAGTTATTGAAATCACCCAACTATTTAGTTACTACAAGTTAAAATCACCAATAAACCCTCGCCAAATTGGTTGGTTTACCAACGGCTAGCGATTCGCCTCATTACCCAACGGCACCCCCCGGAAGCCGCTCGGCGGCTCCCAGGTGATTCGTCTTCGTGCCACGCACGTGGATACGGTGAACAGCGAACAGCAACATGGACATTCGGAACGGAGGGCCTGGGTTTTCCACCAATCATAACTGGATGGTGATGGGAGAAAACACTGAGATAATCAGTTTGGGAAACTGGTGGAGATAATCTATGGGATGATATATGTGGAGACAATCTGGGAAATTATGGGATCATATGTTATATACATATGTAGGGAAAGCTGGGGTTTATGAGTTTGAGCATAGCTATGTTGGATTACAAGACAGCAGGTATGTGATACAATCTGAGAATTAACTATGGGATGATGATTATGTTATGCCAATGTTAGTCAATTGGGCTGGGGACTCTGTGGTCATCTAAGAATTTGCCATGGACAATGGCCGTAGCTATGTAGATGATCTACCGTTTTAAATTGTTGTTTTTCATACAACATTGGATTAAAAGAGGGTACCATCAGAGCAAAACATTGGGAACTTTATTACTATCATCATCGATCATCAACAATCCCTGATTATCCCGTGTTATCCATTATTGAATATGTTCCATCCTTATCCATAAAAACACACAAGTTGGCAACACATGTGGCTTTGTGTGAAAATCTGGTACACCCAAATTTGATCGTTGATGATCCCTTTCCCATTGAATTCGTTCTGGAACATACCATGTTTTCAAAGACAAAGCCGTGTAGGTTTCAGGAGCCGATCGCAGTTTCAGCAAGGCAAATCGAAGGTCTGGAAGAAGCCGAGAAGCTGACGGAGAAATGGCAGGCGGCCCATGGGCAGTGAGTGCAGATCATGTTTGGGGAGCAAAAACACGGGAATTTTATGGATTTTTTGGGAATATTATGGGGAATATGGGGAATATTATGGGGATAGACGGAGATAATGAGGATGTAGATAATTGTAGAAAATACGAGTTATTACCATTTTAATGGAGATATAGTATATATATATATATCATATATATATATATATAATGTATACTTGGGGATATAGCGGAATTTACCCTAGTTGGGTGTGCAGTTGGGGATGATGATATGACCCTGGTAAGCCAGGATATAACTCCGAGATTTCTGCCTAGACATGTGAGACAAGAGACTGGGCTTTTGACAACCAGGGAGCTGATGTAGCCCATGTTGATTCATTAGGGTTACCCTCCGGTAATCAAATGTGGGAATCCCCGAACTAGCCTTGAAGGTTTTTAGCTAGGAAAATGATCGAACTGAATAGGCCATCTTCATCCATGTTCCGTTGCCACGTTTAATCGCCAAATTATGATACAGAGGTTTGCGGAAGATGATCACGAAAATGATGGAGTGATGTGCAACCAGCAGGGGCCTTTCATGACCGTCATGTTGGGACAACTGGGACAAGAGCTCTTAGTGCCCTGGATGTCAAATGACTTATTTTACCCACTGGTTTGGAGTGATAAACCTACAATTAACGCAGGGGTAATCCATGGGTCATTGGCATTTCGCGGCTTAGCTAACCCCAGGTTAGGGAACATCAGTTAAAAACTATACTGAATACTATGGTCACCATGCTTAACTTTGTTGGTTGACCTTCGTTTATCTACAGTTAAACCCAGTTTTGTCCCAATGTTTTTTCTGTTCCGAGCTGTTCGAGCTGCTTCAGCTGTGTTCCAGGACGCCCTACCCGGAAGTTTCATGAATTCTGGGGCCTACATCTTCTTCGATCAATATAGGAGTGCCCGGCTGCAGGGGCCATGCAACTCAACAGCCTGGGTATGTTGGTCAAGGGCAGGGCATTGTAGGAACGTGTTCACCAAGTATTTTCAGTGTTGAACTCGCCAAACAGAATGGAGAGTTGAAACACACATGCACACAGCACCAGGAGTTTTGATATAGTTCCATCTTGGAGGGCTTCAAATATCACCTTGTAGTGTTTGAATAGTGAAGCCCGCCAAAAATCATGTAGAGTAGAGAGACAGTTCGGAACAACCAGCGGTATGTAGGATGGGCTCGAATCCGCCGACTCCACAACCGACAGGATAATCGTGGCCCAGATGACCAGCAGCATCGGCTTGTGCTTGGGTGCTGTCACGGTGATCAGCGCGCTGGTGTTGGCGCACCCGCTCTCGGTGCTCATCGTGATCATCGTGCTGGGTGCCTGGGTGTTTTGAAGAATGGGGCGCCAACAATTTTTGTTTTGAAGGTTTTGATGTTACCCCAATTTTAATGATGAAAGCAACCATATCTGCTTTTACCTGACTCAAGTGACATTCTAGATGAGTGGCTGGTCAAACAGACCTCAAGACAATCCAATCATTTGTGAAATCATCTGCTTGGGTACAGGAAGGGCCCCCCAAATTATGTTTGTTGGTTGTTGTTACTTTATAGATTCATAGACGACTGGAACTCAAACATACTCAAACCACATCCGCTACAACCCCATTTTCTTATAAACCAACTTACCTCTCGTTCGGGGGCCCCTGCAACTTCCAAAGCTGACCTTCCTGCCTTCAGGTTTGGTGTTTGTTGACCTGATGGGCAACATCGTGTCTTGGCGGGTCGTCACGAGGTAATTAGATGTTCAGGTTGGTGGAATATGATCAAATTCACCCAGATCCTTTTTTGCATGACTTGAGTGTGAGCCAATATTCCCGACAGCAGTGTCTTTGGGGTTCAATCTCTGGGTCGCCGAAGAGCAGAGCGGGAAGGGAACTTTGCAGGAAAACCATCATAAGTTTTGATAGATTTTTTGCCGTCCAATGATAGGGCTTTCCTCTTCAATTTCAATGGCTTTCCTTTTCTTTCTTGTAACGGCCAGTCAGAGGCAAAGCGTGTCATTTGCATTTTACAGGTTGCAAAGGTCCCTAGAGCAGAGTATTGAGTGAAAAACGCTGGAACTCGACACGATAAAGACCTAAAAAAATACATTAGAATACCATACTTATCATACTTGCGGGACGGACATCCATTTGCCCACGTTTCTTTGATTTTCACTACCAAAAAGATGGATGGTGACAAGGGAAATGGCTTTCAGATCAGGAAAAAAGGTTGAAACATGTTGAAGCATGTTGACATCCATCTCGATGAATTCTAGTTATATATATGTATAGTTATTGGGGAATCGTCTCCAACTGGTCTGGCCTGAGAACAACCATTGGTTAGTGAATTACATCCAGATTCAGCCAGATCCATCCCCAAGCCCAGGTTTTGTGGGACTTGGATCTGAACTCCATCTCGATGATCAATCTGGTGATGGCTGTAGGACTGGTGGTGGACTATAGCACCTTGGACGGAAGACCTTGGATTTTTCGGGCTGCGGAACAGTGGACTATACCCTGTGGTGTTATCAAACATGGCAAGGGAAGATCCATGATTTGTATTGATTTGTAGCATTTCATAGAGGATTTTCCATGATTTTCCCATCAAAAACAAGCATTTATAGTCATTCATAGGTGGATTTCCCATTACCCCAGCCAGCCATGTTTGATTACCACAGAGCAACTTGCAGGGTTCGGGGGTGAAAATAGCCAGCTCAAATGGGGAGATGGATCCCAGCTATTTTGGTATGAGCAGAAGGGTACTGAGCGTGTTCGATCCATAGCCACATCAACAAAGATGGGGAGAACGGATAGCTATCATAGTTCCTGGTTTGATCGCTCAGCTGCAAGGTATGCACATGGCTCATAACTTCAGTCTTCAAGACAGCACGTTGCCGCGCAAGAAGAGAGCTGAACTTGCTGTGAGGGATTCTTGGTTTTTCAGGTTATGGGGTCCGGTTGGCAGCAATGATATGTGGTGTTGGTGGCATTGCAATGTGGAGAAAACATGAGAAACCATGATATAACAATGTCTTTGGATTGGATGATAAACTATTGACCTTACTTACTAGTCCTAGATTTCATGACTTTGCGCGGGGGATCGACCATATTTTGTGGGTCCATTGGTGCCCCATGTTGGGTCCACTCAAAAGAAACGATGCTTAGAGTGTTTTCAGACCCTTCAAGTGAACCGAGTCCTCAACTTCCTCAGATTTGCTGTGTACATGTGTCTGTGTGTGCCTGCCTGTCAATGGTTGATATACTATGTGGAACTAAAGTGTTATCAACAGCAGAATCCCCTATGTTCAAGAGGTCCATCATCTACTGAAATCACACCTTCCATGATTTCAATCCATGCCCGTGATTCAGGGGGACTGAGAAAAACCACAGTTGCAACCTTGGCTACCTCCGCGCCCAGGAAATGGGACAGCCAATCTTCTTGGGAGTTAGTCCGGGGCCTAGGCTGTGTTCGAATATCGACTCCACAGTTGGCCCTTCGGAGACCAAGAAAAATGGGGGCATGTTGTGTTCAAAATTCTTCAAATATATCAGATTCATCAAGATTCATCAAGATTATATATGGGGGTTTCCTAAAATGAGGGTACCCCCAAATCATCCATTTCAATAGGATTGTCCATTATAAACCTCCATATACTGCTGGTTGATGGTTTCACGTGTTTCTTCTTGGTTTTTTTTTCGCTTCCATCCCTCAAGAATCGGACATCCGCATATGTGGATAGGCTCAATCCTCCAAACTGAAAGTCTCCATCATTGGATTGGTTTAAGGGAACATCTTAAGCGGAAACCATGGTTGTTACTGATAGTTACCATCAAATATAGGGGTTTCCTGTAAATTGTCCCATTAACCAATCCAATGACTCCATCATTTCCAGACATACTTTTTGTATGACTCAGTCTTGGACTTTTCTTTTGTCCATTGATTTGCATGGCAAAGACTGGTTGGGGCATTTCTTCCAGTGAATGGCAGTCAGTCATGATAACCTCCCAGAGTTTTGGGACAAAATGAACAGATCCGACGCTCAACCAGTGTTTCTGAGGATATGTTTCATTGCATTCTATGGAACATGGATGATACTTAGGGTACAAAAGGAAAGACCATTTCTTCTGCTTTCTCCCATCTTCCGATTCCTGTCTTGTCCCCAGAAGCAAATCGGGCGATACCAGAGGTACGACCTTTTTGGCGATTCTGCCCTTGGCCTTTTCCTCCAGCCAAGCCTTTCGGGTTTTCTTCAAGATGTTTTTCGGCATCGTCGTGGCCGGAGGCCCGGCCAAACGACTCAAAAAATCAGGGGACACCATGTTTTGGACATCAACATTTCAGACCTAAAAAAAAGGTAGTGCTTGACCTCCCCATTCGATCATATCTACCCCCCCAATGCTATCCCATTCCCTGTGCAGGTGCTCATGGCTTGATCTTCCTCCCTGTGCTCCTTTCCGTGATGGGTCCCTCAATGAGCGAGGGATCAACGGAGGTCGTCGTCTTCGACAATGCGGAGGCTGTGGAGAGCAACAACGAGCAGAGCCCCAAGGCGGCCAAGGAGGAGGTGTGACACGCGACGCGGCGCGACCCGAAAAAATGGGGCACCTAAGGTGGACCTATTTAGGATGAAACAACTCTTATCATGTCAATTTATTGATGATTTATTCGTGATGATCACATGTAAAACGTGTGGATCCCATTCGCGAAATGTGTTGATTGATACCACAATCCAAACGGATCAAGTGGGTTTGTACAAATGACCGGCTAACAGTGACAAAGACGAGGTGAAACACCTTTAAGCAGCAGGGATGCCCTCATGTAATCCCACTTAGCTACACATCACTGGTAACCGGCCATGTAGTAGGAGGTTTCAGGCTTGTTTCAGGGTTCTATCCGATTCAAGCCTGTCAAATTTTCAATTATCAGGGTGACCTGAACTGACGCAAAAGGCCCTAAGTGTCGGCCTGTGCGTGCAAGTCATGGTCACATGCCCAGCACCGACCTTGCGCTTTCGCAAAAGTTTGGGCAACGGCTAGAGCTTGGGGGCAATTCCTGGATTGGTTTGTCA
This sequence comes from Symbiodinium sp. clade C Y103, assembly GCA_003297045.1. Lineage (NCBI taxonomy): Eukaryota > Dinophyceae > Suessiales > Symbiodiniaceae > Cladocopium > Cladocopium sp. clade C. The sequence continues at coordinate 367,215 of BGPT01000539.1, read as the reverse complement.
TTTTGAGGACCCAAAACTATCCAATTGTGGGCTAGAAAAAGAACTGACCTCCTACAACTGTGATCCACCGTGTCGTTGTCGTTGTTGTCGTTGTTGTTGTCGTTGTTGTCGTCGTCGTTGTTGTCGTTGTTGTTGTTGTTGTCGTTGTTGTTGTCGTTGTTGTTGTTGTTGTTGTTGTTGTTGTTGTTGTTGTTGTTGTTGTTGTCGTCGTCGTCGTCGTCGTCGTCGTCGTCGTCGTCGTCGCTGTCGCTGTTGGTGCTGTTGCTGTTGCTGTTGCTGTTGCTGTTGCTGTTGTTGTTGTTGTTGTTGTTGTTGTTGTTGTTGCTGGTGTTGTTGTTGTTGTTGCTGGTGTTGTTGTTGTTGTTGTTGTTGTTGTTGTTGTTGTTGTTGTTGTTGTCGTCGTTGTCTAATACATCCTAATGCTTGGCGAAGTTTCTGATCCTGGACCAGTAGATTTTGGTTATTTTGTGTACCCTCCGGTGTCATCAAGCATGGCGGGCCGCTGGGAAGTCCCAGAACTAAATGGCGGTTGAAACCTGGGAAAATCAACTATCAATGTCAATGGTGAATGTTCCATCAAGCCATGTTTGATTCCCAAAGGGTAACCAACCATTTCTTGGAGTGCTCAATTGTGAGCCACACCCACCGAGATTTCCTGTCTCTTCACGTCTGAATCATTCAGGTACCTAACTGGATGTTGTGTGTCACAATATAAGATATGAGGCCATGGATTGCAATGATGTTCCCTGACATAGGCCTTGACTTTACACTCCGATTTTGGCACCTGCAATATTCCCCCATCAAATCCCAGTCCATATCTCCAAGTTTTACAACTTAAATTCAATTTGTTTGCTTGGTCAGATCCATTCATTATTTGGTTGAATCCAACTTTCCCCTCAACAAACAAAACCAACAAAAATGTGATTCAAACCCTGACCTGCTCCAAACACCTCCTCAAAAGGTCAGTTTTGGCGGCCCCCAAACCCCCCAATGCAGTCCTGTTTGGAACCCTGGGTGACATCTCCCAATCAGTTCTTAACAATGTAAGGTGTAGAGTTGAAGCCCTTTACAAGTTATCAATGCTTATCAATGGGATTATCATTCCATAAATGGGGTTATAACATGTTATAACTGACTTATAACTGGTTACTGTAAAGGGCCATAACTCTAAGGATTTCGGTGCTCAAGCTCCCCTTGAAACCAGGAGATGGGTCGCAAAGGCCTTTAGACTTCAGCGAAGGCCTCTCTTTCTCTGTCGCTTGGTCCGCTCCGCGAGGAATGTGGAGGATGGGTTCGTTTTTTAGATGTGGCGGGACCCAGTTATCGTCAGCTGACCTATATTAATCTATAAAATACTATTTGTATAGTATATCTGTATGGATATTGCATGACTTGCCAAATTTCTAGAAATTCTGACGTGGTATTCGAGTTGGGCCCTGTGACAAGAGGAAATCAAGGTCATGTAGGAATAGATCAGACAAAGGAGTTTTGAAATCTCCTAATGGGTTTTGTCCAAGAATGGAGTATACCCCAAAATTATCCAAAATTGCCACATCGACAAATACATTTTGTTGACACTCAGGCTAAATGGGAATTCTGGACGAAATGACGATCCTATGGAAGTTTGCTTTTGCTTGGAATGGCCTGGGCCATGGGTGTGATTGATGTTATGAAACGTACAGATAACAAGTTTATTCCCTAGGTCAGCAACCTTGACATAAATACATCGAACATACCAACATCCTATCCTTGAAAGTTAGAATCGATCAATGATTAATACGAGAAAACTGACCTAAAGCGCCGAAATTGATGATACAATATTTTTCAAATACACACTTTTCATGTCCTATAGATCTTCTCCTTATCGATCCATTGATGGTTCAGAGTGAGATGGGCTGCCGTTTTTGGGATGCCATTTTTTCTGTAATCCCATTCTGAGATTTTTCAATAGTAACCCCCAAAAAGATCCAACAAGATCCAAAACACATTTCCAGAATGGTAGTATGATATATATGTAGATAATTGAAGAATATTGTAGATATTTTTATATTATTGTTTTCATATCTGTTCCAATTTTGTTGCCCCAAATCCTTAGGTTTCGAGAACTTTTCGGCATCTTTTTGGGTGGGCCGTCTCCAGGTGTGGTTCCTCCCAAAATCTCCCGGGGCCTGGGCATCTCAAGTGGTGATCTAAGTATGATTATACCAATCATATAGAACTTCCCTGTTATAGAACTTTTTGGGGGTGACATGGATCAGCCGTGTCATCATGATCAACCTGAGCTGGCTCAACCTGAGCTTTTTGTGGCACCTGGTTATTCTTCGATGGCTTTAGCAGGGAGAAACCAGTCACAATGTTGGCGCGATTCATAGTTTTATACTGTTTCTACATTTTGTTGATGTTTCTGTACTGCATTTTTTCTTGAAAGATTCCCATGCCGGTCTCTGTCGGTGAGATTTCCCGCCTTTTCCTGATTTCACGAATTTCTGAAAATCCATTCACCACCTCTGCTTGGAACATCTTGGAATATCTTGGATTTCTATGGTTTTACCCCTTTGTTCACCATGTCCAAGCTCCAACTGGTTGAAGTTCTCCGAACTTCAGCCGTCAACTGCTCTTGCTCGATGTAGGTTGCAGATTTCGACTGGCCACCAGCAGTTTCTCGGCCCGCCAGAAATGAACCTGGGCGGGGATGGAGTTCCCAACCACCAGAACGTACTTGACTTGTGTATTTCTATAATCTTTATATATATATAATTATACACCATCTGGTTATTTGACATAGCCATGGAAAATCCCCTATCAATGGAGGTTTCTAGCTGGGAAAATCATCTAAAATTAGCCATTTTCCATGGCTATGTTAAATAACCAGAGGGTATATATATATATAATATCTATCTTTTTGGCCTCCCAATTTCCAATAGATATTCCGTTTGGGATGATGGGAGTTTCAAACCAAGAACCAGAACTGACGCATTTACCCTCTGGTAAACTAACATAGCAGTAGAAAATCACACTTTTTTATGGGTAAATTACCTGTAAATGGCCATTTCAATAGTAAACTGTTCAATTGCCGGAGGGTAGTATTTAACCGTTTAACCATTTTGATGTCGGTCCATATATCAGCGAGCATGGGGTCAAAGGCTGGTTTTCATATAGGTGTTCATGGTTCACCATTTAATGGAGGAAGGAATTATGTCATTGGCAAAACAATATTTTTCAAAGCTTCTCTTGAGGTTGAGCTTAGCCACAAGAATGATTAGGACAGAATCTCAGCGCGGCTTGCAACAATCCGCGGAAATCCCAGACGTTTCCGGATGGTTTTCTGCTTCGCAACGGTCTCACTTCTCCCTTGCAAGTCCCACCTATATATAGAGTAGGATTCAGGAACATCTCTTTCTCTGGCTGGAACTGCGAAAGAAAAAGCGGCGTTTTTTGCCGTCAAAATATCCGTTTTCAAGAACATGTTCCATCCAATTCTAGGATTCTTCCGAAAGAGTAGTATCAAGGGGTGAAATGTGGTAGATGAGCCGCGCAACGATAGCACCAAGAGTGGTCAGATGTGGTCAGGAAACCCAAACTTTCACCCAGACCCCAGCGGGAGCGCCCGACAGGCTGATGTCAAGCTGAGAGGTACCACACGAAGTACCTCACGTGGTTTCAGCGCCACGAAGAGCCACGTTTCACTGCCCCTGAATGTGAACGTGGCGCCTACTGCTGTAGGCGCCGCGTTCATATTCAGGGGCAGTGAAACGCTGATGTAGAAAGGGGTGGGCATCCTAGGTAAACAGGGGAGCAAGACACGAGAAAAGATAAGGCAAAATAAAGCTGTAGTTGTTCATGTCAGTTTGATCTTTTACATGCGATCTGCCTTGACATGCAATGGGGCTTACAATGTGGACCTGGAAAACGCCTCTGTGGGTGCGATTCCATCCTGGGCTGCTGAGGAGTAGTGCGGGAGTTCAAAATTTGAAATCTCGCTCGACTCTCAGCAGCCCAGGATAAGTTCAAAACGGAATACGCGTGGTTGGAACCTCGCCTGCAAGGAAGACACAGGCTCACGGAAGTTGCAGAACAATAAAGAGCAGGGCACATGGGACAATTTCATGCAATCTGATCGGATTAACAAATTGTGTTAAAATGTCAGGTCCAGTTCAAATTTGATGCTGACCTGCCAAGCGGCCTTTTTAGCTCGCCTTCAGCTGAGGAATCCTCTGACGTTTGAAATTTATTTTAAAAGTCAGAGGATTCCTCAGCTAGAATAATTGGTAGCCGTGGTGACCGCCGTCGTGGCCTTTGCCACAGCTGTGGCAAAATGTGAGGCGAGCCAAGCTGATTATGCCAGATTATGCTAAGCTATGCTATGAATGGATTTATATGGTATTCATTATAGAGAATATAACCTGATGATATATTCAATGACTATATGGTATATTTCTTGTTTTGAATAGCGATTGATTGTATAGATCAATGTATGCCATGGACTTTCTGTTGTGTTGGTTCCAATGACATGGAACATCCTGACTCAGTTGGCAGTGATTGACGCCATGGGGGGCCCAAAGCTGGCACCCAACCTCCCTGCGGTGGCAAAATCTTCTGCTGCCTTGAAACGCCTGTTGGTCGGGTGAAACGCATTCATTGTTTTTTTCAATGCACGGGTAAAAGGGGCCCAGAAATGCGCCCAGAAGCCGAGAAGCCGAGAAGCTGAGAACCCACTGGACAAGCCGAGAAGCCGAGAAGCCGAGAANCAATGCACGGGTAAAAGGGGCCCAGAAATGCGCCCAGAAGCCGAGAAGCCGAGAAGCTGAGAACCCACTGGACAAGCCGAGAAGCCGAGAAGCCGAGAAGGGATCAAATCCGCCACCCTGTCTGACCAATACGTTGACTGGGATTTTAACTTCACAACTTCTCTTCGTAAGAAATAAAATGCGCCACCTTCTCTGGCCAATACGTTGGATAGGTTTTTAACTTCACAACTTTTCTTCCTAAGGGATCAAACCCGCCACCCCCTCTGACCAAGACGTGGGATGGGATAGTANGGATAGGTTTTTAACTTCACAACTTTTCTTCCTAAGGGATCAAACCCGCCACCCCCTCTGACCAAGACGTGGGATGGGATAGTAACTTCAACTGATCTTGAAAAGGGATCAAATCCGCCACCCCCTCTGACCAATACGTTGAATGGGATATTAACTTCACAAGTTTTCTTTTTAAGGGATCAAATCCGCCACCCCTTCTGACCAATACGTTGACTGGGATATCAACTTCACAACTTCTCTTAGGGTCTCAAATTCGCCACCCCCTCTGACCAATACGTTGCATGGGATATCAACTGATCTTCAAGAGGGATCAAAACCGCCACCCCCTCTGACCAATACGTTGACTGGGATTTTGACTTCACAACTTTTCTGCATAAGGGATCAAATCCGCCACCCCCTCTGACCAATACGTCGGATGGGACATTAACTTCAACTGATCTTCAAAAGGACAGTGTCACAGCATCGCTCTGGCTCGGCAGCGTCGCAGCGTCGCAGCGCCAACAGCGTCCCAGCGTCACTGGGCGGACGACAGCGTCGCAGCGCCGCAGCGCCAACAGCGTCGCAGCGTCACTGGGCGGGTGACAGCGTCGCAGCGCCGCAGCGTCGCAGCGTCGCAGTGTCGCAGCGTTGAAGCGTCGTAGCGTCGCAGTGTCGCAACGTCGCAGCGTTGCAGCGTCGCAGCGTCCACGGCCCCATTGCAGCGTCGCAGCGTCGCAGCGTCGCAGCGTCGCGGCGTCAACCGCACCCTGGCAGCGTCGCAGCGTTGCAGCGTCGCAGCGCCACCTGCCCCCAAGAGCGTCGCAGCGCCACCGCCGAAACCCAAGTTTCGGCCCCCTTTGCCCCTCCACTGGTTTTTTTGGGTGCCACTATAGAATTCCGCATGAAGCATCATGTGGCATTGCGTCAGAATCTCGAAGTGTCTAAGAAGTCTTCAGTAAATCATGTCATAGATGATTAGATGCTGCAGAAATAGGTGCCAAGCTCACCTGGCCACATCAGAAATCAATAACTATGTTGATGGGGGGGCGATTTCTGATGTTCACCAGATGAAAAGAGGGAGGCTTGGAGATGTTTCCCTCATTAGTTGGGCGATGTTGAAAGGGGAAATGGATCAGAACCCCTATGTTCACCCATTGATAAATTCCTATTTCTGGCAGATTTCGATGTGAAATCCACAGATTTTTGGATATTTTTGGGTCTTCATTCGCCAGAAAAAAGGACTTATTGGCAGATCATGGGGTCTGTTTCAACATGTTTCAACCATTTTCAACCACTGTTTTTGATTCGATCTTGGAGGTCCCGATGTGGCTTTGATCCGAAAATGGGGTACCCCATTCTATCTCACCTGCCAGGCATCTCTCGAGATGAAGAGCTTCCTCAGGAGGCCCCAGAAACCATGGTGGATCGAGGGGATAAAACACATTTGGGGACCATGAAATGGGGCTGTTGAATATTGGGGGGATGGGATTTATTTGTGATAAAGAATGATAGATCACGTTTCAAGCTTTTTGGTAACACCTATTGAAGTTTGGATGAATTTGCCAACGCGGTCCCCCGGGAATTTGATAGGCAAAACAAATCAGGATGTGGTGATTTTACATGCTAGCTGGGATGAAGGATCGGTTAATCTCAGTCGAGCAGCTGGCTCACCTCGTCTTGTGACCAGAAGTGAGGCAACTTACAATCGTTGGATTTGAAGACCACCGGTGAATCAGCATTTTCCCAACATAAAAATTACCATGAATTTTGGGGGTACATGTACAACTCCACTGATTTTCAGACACAGATATCCAGCTAGTTTTCATCAACTCCACATCTTCAGCAGAGCAGATAGTTTTGATGTGTTTTGAGCAATTCCGCATCAAGTTCGGAAAATCCAGCGCGTTTTCACCAACTTTCCCATTTCATCAATTTCATCCATACATCTTGAGGAAAACTGGGATGTTCTGAAAAACAAAATCCTCTGGTAATCAACCTGGCTTGGGGAATCCTCCATTTATAATCATTCATAGTTGATTTCACATAAAAAAACACCTCCATTTGATGACACCAGTCAGAGGGCGATATACCAGTGAGTTTTGATAAAGTGCTGGGATGTCCTACTTTCAGGGACCCTTCATTGTCCCGAGACATCCCAGGCTGAAGTGAAGATGCTTCGGGTCCGGAATCACAGGAATCATGGATCGAATTTTTGGGAGTTGAAATGGTGATTTAAGCACCAGCACCAGGGATTTAACCAATGAACAATGGATTTGGATGGGTCTGAGAGTGTGTTGTATACCCTAGAGGCCCTAGAATCATGGCAGTAGAAAATGAGAACTTGATGGACACACCAAGAAAGCAAACACATGGGTAGCTAACAGACCCAGATAGAAAAGAACACATACGTTTGTTCTTACCACAGCTGCATCAAATATGTCAATGAAATACGGGTGTTAGTTGCCTGGAATCTTCATTTTTGCCGGTCAAATACCCACTCTGGTCGTTGAAATCCTCACCAAATCATTCCTCCAAACCACCTTTGACTCTTGACTGGTTCCATTGGTCATGCATTCAATTACTTGGTGGTTCATCCTTCTTAGCAAGTAGGCTGTGACCCCAGTCAGAAGTGGACTATCATTGACTATCCCTGTTTTTGCCGCTTTAGAAAGAAGTTGTAACCGACTCAATGTGGTAAGCCCCATGGCCTAATTTGTTCTAAGTTGGTACTACACCATTTCAGGCTTGATACTGGGTCAACCAATCAGCCTTGGCGTGGTACTTAGTACGTACTGAACTCGCCTTTGGCCAGAGTTGGTTTGAAACCTACTAGCCAGCATTCACCAGCTCTTTTAGGCCCTTTTTTGGTAGCCTATGACCAAGATTGGCAATTTCTTTTGGTGGAAATCCACCAGGCCGAACGAGCGACAACAGCTCCAAAGTCTGACGGAGGCTTCGTTGGGAATCGCCGCAACGTGGAAACCCATGGCTTGAAGCCAGTGTAGTATGCAACGTGAGGCCCAGTGATGTGAAAGTTGGTTTAGATTCACGAAATGAATACGATGGTCCATAATATTCTACAATTGCAAGTATCATAAACCACAGTTAAACCAACTTATAGCTACTCTAGCGAGCCCCACTTTGTGGAATATCACCCCCTTAGTGGGGTGATAAATGGCTCTCCTTTGTGGGATATTCTATCAATTACTGAGTAACAAGTGGTACGTTTTAGAAGTTATGAGCCAGTTGCAGAGGAACATGCCCAGCTGTACACTGGTTCCTATGAGCCATTGACCCATTGGGTTGGTGAGTTATCAACATCGCCGGCAGATGCCACCACAAAACATGCTTAGGAGTAAGCACGGCCAACAAAATTCAGCCAGAGACCTTGGAAAGCCCTCCATGGGTGGGGTGCAACACTTGGATGGACAAACGTGTTTTCAGATGATGTACCGGGCAATGCACCCTTTGGTAACCACACATAGCTATGGAAAATAGCCATCTTCAATAGGTAAATGATAAATCACCTAATGGGCCATATTCCGAAGCCATATTAGTTTACCGAAGGGTACCCTCTGGTAAACTAACATAGCTATTGGAAATGACCATTTATAGTGGATTTTCCCATTAAAAATGGTGATTTTCCATAGTTATGTTTGTTTACCAGAGGGTAATCAACCAAAATGGTTATTTTCACCCAAGAAGAAGAGGTGCGACCCACTGCTGGGCTGTGGCCAAGTTTGATGCTTGCTGAGGAGTTGGAAGCGGCACAGGCCAGGGGCCGGGAAAGGCTCAGAACTCCTGCTGGGATTATTCCAACCAATATCGACCAATACTTTTTTTGGCGGGTAATCACAATCCATTAGGGGAATTCCTATCAACCAACCAGTGTAGATGTACGACACAGGATTTTGAACACTGCTCAGTTGAAAGTATTTCAGCTAATTGTTGATATAATGGTATTGCAATACGTTTGCCACAATCCAAATACAGAAATTACGAGGTGTCCACCATGTCATTGCATAATCTGGGATCCTTCAAAACTGGATTTTTTAGGACCCCGTCCCAGTCACGCAATGTCAGGCCAAAGTGAAAGACACTAAACCCGAGGACCGCGGCGGAGAAGGAACGCTTCTGTACCATTTTACTAAAACTAAATCAGGGTTGCTTGGTTGGCGATTCTACTATACCACCCAGCCATCTATGGGAACATCTTGTCGGACATTTGACAAGTTTACAATCCTAGTGGTTAGCTTCGTCGTAAAGGGAGAGGTGTAGGTGAATGCGTCTTTTCATTTTTTTCAATCCTCATGCAGTTGGAGTGTCCAAACCCTATTGATTCACACTTTCATGAGATTTCATGAGTAAACATACTTTTCTAGGCACTCTATTTGCTAATCTTTTGCGATATATGGGTATATTAAAGCATCCAGGGTATCGTTGCCCGTGTTTTGGGATGCCAACCTCGATCAGTTTCCAAAACGCCACAGGATGTTTCCAAGGAGCTGGCCCTGATCAACTGCTTCAAGGTTTGGCCTCCGATGTTGGATATGGAGAGTCTGCAATCAGCAACGGGAGCATTTTGACAAATGATGTTGGAGAATACATGTTTAAATGGCATGAAATAATATCAAATATCCTCAAGTCAGATTTGGAATTGTTGGAAAAAGAGGAGGAAAGGATGGATCATCATGTTGCGGCCCTCGATCGCCTAGATATGCCGATTGATGCAGAGCATCGTGTCACGATGCCGGTCACGATGATGCTTCGGTTAATGATGATCATGAATGATGGTGACACTAAGGGACATCAAGTTGTAGGTCATAGACAGCCTAGTCAGGGCAACTTCTGATTGTAATACTTGTCATTTTGCTTGATCATAGCACAGCTTGGTTGAATGATTATGCCAAAATTAAGTCACGTTTAATCTATTCCGACAATGATCGAGCAGTTGATTGTACCCATAGATGCCCTATGATTATGATTGAAAATGATTGAAAACAATCAACGATTCATATTTCTTTCATTTCATTAACATCCATTCTCCTTTCCCCCATCTCCAGTCATCTCCAATCCCATTTTCAAGTTCAGATTTCCATTTCCCAAGTATTTCCCAAGCATTTCACCAGCTGACGTGGCTCCCACGTCCCCTCCAGGAGCTGGCTCTGAAGCACCAGGGGAAGCTGGGCTTCGCCGAATCCAAGGCGCTTTCGCGCGACCAGGAGGCACCGCCATGCGATGGTTCCATGGGGGGTTTCCATAAATGGGGTTACCGATGGTTACCCAATAGCTGGATGATTTATACTGGAAAATCCCCTTAAAATGGATGATACCCCCATTTCAGGAAACCTCCAAGTTGGATGAAACTGGCAAAGACTGGGAGCCTTTTTTCAAAAATAGGGTTATTTTTAGTCAAGTATGTTACTAAGATTTACTAGATATGTGGTGTCTTCCAAGCCGGCGGATGAATGATTTTTCCAGTGAGCTTTTCAGAAGGACCTTTTTTCAAAGTAATCTGACGGTCATGGGATGATCTAACAGTTTGCTGTGGAGAAAACAAGCATTTTCAACACTGTAGACATGGCGGCCATGGTTTCCATAGCGATGTTATCTAGATGATCGGAGGGTACAGAATTTGTATCAGTGTCAACACACGTTGCTTTGCTGACCAATTTCATCCACCATATCATTTGTGAGTTCTACCCCATGCCAACTTGATACGACCCCAGTTTGTCCCCCATGCATCCCCATGCCTCAAAAAATATCGACCGAGTTTTGCGAGGTCGTTGCAAAGCATGTCCCAGAGCTATTGCAAGCTCCCAAAGTCTCACAATTGGAGTTGGAGGCGGGCTGTGGAAGGGGGACAAGTGGTGCCACTCTCTGAGCTGTCAAGAGAAAGATGATAATGGGTGGGTCAAAGAGTCAACATCATAAACATCATATGAAGATCAAACTCACAGGACAAACTTGTGTAGATGTCTAGCTGCGTTTGGCTACCAGGGTTTCGACAGAGACTTTCAGATACCTAGATTGAAGGTACCCAACAAATGCAAGGTCTAGGTAACGCCTATGCGAGGTCACATCTCGAACAAGATGACCTTATGTGGCAAAGTACCTTCATTTTTGGTGTTGGCCTTGACAACTCTGTTCAAGGAGTATTGTGAGTACCTTGAAGCCCAACCAGACATCAATGGTTGTGTGATTCAGATGGGAGTGGAGACTAAACAACTTCTCTGTAGCAAAACTTGGGATTCTCGGTAGATCTCGAGCAAAACTGCCTGGCCTTTTTTGGGAATCAGCTGGGAGACGCTGGGAGAACTGTAGGACTTGTGCCACTTGTCTCATGCCATGCGTCAACGGCTTCTTGCCGTCAGTAGTAACAACTAATTTTGGGGTGCAGTTTTATTCTGTTTTACTTGTCAAGTGGGTATACTGCCATATTTATACGGGTTACTGTACATTGTGTTTGAGGGGATGTTAACCACGATTATATATAACCCCTGGTAGCCGCAACCACACCCTGAAATACTAGCTAGTGGCCAGTGACCAAACAGATTGATGCAACCACACCCGCTTCCACTGTTCCTGCAGGTGGAAGAATGCTTCTGACGCGGCGGAAAAAGACGTGTGGAATGTGCAGGTCCTGTGTTAGTGGCAGTGCTGTTTGGATCTTGAGAGGGATCAACAGCTATGCCCGCTATGCCACTCTTGGGGGAGATGCGCAGACCAAAATCCCAGCTATTTTGGTGCAGGGTCCAGGATTTTGACCCATAGCCCATAGCCTGCGGACAACCTAAGCATCTGACACTTGGCCATTTGTAGTTGATCAAGTTGATCATTCAATTTGCTAGTTTATAGGAACTATCGGAACCTACCATTGGCTATGGTTGATCATTCAATGTGGTAGGTTATGGCCACTATACTATAGCCCAAGCCCCAAACCACAAGTGGAATGACTTCCTGGCTCAATCCTGAGGCTCCGAATCCCTTGAGCCTTAGATCTGCTGTAAACAGCCAGTGTCATATGAGGTATTTTTATGGACACCCCTTAGTCCATCATGGTTTTTAGTCTTTCTTGTGCTGTTGCAATGCCACATTTTGTACTGGATCCCAAGATGTCCCAAGATTGATGCCCCAAATGGATCGGCCACATTACTTCGCCAAGCTCCTTAACCAAACATCAATGGCCGTGGATCGTCAACATGCATGCTGCAGCCAGATGCAGCTTGGCACTCAGTCGTCCGTTGAGCACCGAACCGTGTCATCCAACAGCAAATATCCATGGGACGGTCGGGTGTTGCGCTTCCAAGCTGAGTCGAAACACACGGATGGTCTCAGACTGTTGCGGGTCATAGATGGCAATAGATGGTCATAGTATGTCAATAAGCAATGCCCTTCAAACAGGAGGCTGTTGCGATGCCTCCCATTTGTTGTGTCTGGCGACCATCATCTCAGGGAACCAACTATGGCTTTCTCATTTGAGTCACAAGAAAAGCCTCCCTGATTGAACATGTTATCAGAGACTGACTTTACGGCGGTACTTGGGTGATGATTGCCTGATTTTTCACATGTTTTCAGGGAGTGAATGTACTGCACTTGAACGTGAAACTCTGGGTGTGATCCACCCCTCTTGATGCTGGCCTTTGTCCCAGGGATGACACGCTTCAGACGAATCATGACATCCTATCTGCATCAACGCTCCAACAGGTGGAACCCCCCTAGCCATCCGAATCCACCTTGAAAGCCATCGGATTAGGTCAAACATCTCCGGATATCGTGGCAGATCATGGCGATCTTTGTTGTTATGTCGATGATCCAGATCCATGTTTCGCTTCAATGATTTAAATCACTTAATTGTATAACTAGGCCCACCCAATCTACTTCAACGTTTTCTTGGCGGTTTTTCTGCATATCAATAAAACCCTAGGCCCCTAGGCTGTTTAACTGGGAGGTAACGTTTTCTCTGGACCCCAGTCGCATTTTTCGTGCTCAGGCCCAGCCCTTCGTCTCGGTCCAAAGGTGCCATGCATTTCTTGTGTGGTTTGGCCAGGTATCCGTGGACCACAATTTGATGCCATTGAAATGCGGAAATTTCGGTTCTAAACCATGGGAGTATGGGCTAATTTCCATAGTAATTTCTGCTTCATGATCAGAGAAAGCCAGGTGTTCATGATTGGTTCACGGGCCTTCACGGATGGTTTTTTTGCTGAAGATCTTGTATTACACCGCACAGTGACCGTTTTTAAAATGCCATTTGGGCATGGGCCAAGTAATTGGTACTGGTGCGAATTGGACAGTATTACTGCCAAGCATGGCGAGAAATTGTGGGTCTAAACAAGTGCCACGTTTTGATCTGTGCCACTACTGTCTTGAAGGGGAGAAGATGATGCCACCACGTTGGTAGTGGGATTACTTTGAGGCACGCTCGTACTGTACCTGGTTGGTGACTGGAAAACATGTTGCAGATTGGACATCTTTTTTCTGTAGCTCACTTGGTATCAAATTACAATATGTTTGCATGGGGTAATACCATCAACCAGGTTCACTTGTCACAGGCTCTTGTGTTTTTTCTTTCAAGTTTCAACCTTTTGACGCCCGGGAGGTATGGAGTGCGTGCAAGGCAGGAGGGCGAAAAACAGGGGTCTCCGAAAAGACTCTACGCTTTCTCTCAAGCCATACGGATACTCCAGGCAAATTTGTATCAGGAACAAATGAAATACAGGAAATACACGTGGAATTTTGTGAATACTGTAATACCAATTGAGCTATTTTGGTCCGCAAGGTATCAAAGATTTGCAATTTGCTGTGACCTTGCGATGATTCTTCAAATCCACAAGTGGAATCTGTGACTGTTCTGCTTGGGGGTACTGTTCGAGCTTTAAGTGGATTTATGGTTAAGGTCCCATGGTTCCCTTGTCCTCTCAACAAAGCACCACTACTGGGGGGTGCAGTTGAGGTTTGAAATGGTTGTAACATGTTATATAGCAATGAGAATTAAACAATGAGAATTTCACCCCCATATGTTGGGATATGGGACCACTATAGCTATAGTTGCTATAGTTAGTTATAGTCTATAGTTATGTATCCACTTACAACTTCTATTACCACTGAAACTGCACTTGCAAGTAGAGATCAGTGGAGCCAAGGAAAAGCAAAAAAGGCAGAAGTCTCGCCCGGCTTCCATCCCTGGAGAAGCATCCCAATCGAAAAACCAGCGAATTCATTGGGGTTGCACAACCCAGCAATGGAAAGAAACATGGGAACTAACATTCATTGACCCAGTTGCGGAATGTCCTACAGTTACGAAGTTTCCATGAACTTCCCATGTTGACTTTGCCAGATTTGGTCATCCGCGTTGCGTTTCAGATCAGAATTTCCTGGCAGGTCTGCCTTGCAACAGGTGTGCAGCATGCTTCAGGGCCAGAGCCCTTGGAGTCCATAATGAAAAATGGTGATCCCTGGTGACAAAGATACTGTACGTCTGAATATATATATATATATTATATATTTTTATTATAAGACTCTATACTATATATATTATTATATATTTTATCAGCATCTTTTTATAATCAGCTTAGTTCAGTATATATTGTACATGATTCATACCAAACCGGCCTATCTAGTTCTCTCAAAGCGCAGCACAAGGCTCAGGACAACGGTGAAGACTTCACCTTTTTCGGGGTTTTTAGGACCAAAAAAGTTGACCCATATCCATCGAAAAGAACTGGAGCGATCGAACCCCGGACTCTCCCCTGTGAGACCAGTCCAGGTCAAAAGGCTTCAAACTGCGACATCTTGGTCGCGAAGAGTTGTGCGCTGTGGCATGTTTTGGGCGCGGCCTGGGTTCTTGCAGATGTTTTGAACATTAGGTTCATGGTTTTTAACATGTGTTTAATTTCAAACACATACGGGATCATGCTCCTCGACGACCTTCATATTTATCATCCTTTTTTAGAGGGCAGTGGGCATCAAATAGCAACATGTTTTGTTGTACAACTATAAGTCTACAAGTAATGGTGAAATAATGGTGATATGTCCGCCAAGTTTATGTTTAGATCATTTTAGATCCCTATTTGTCAAGCTACATTGAATAGCGGGATTTGCTGACTCGAGGGTGTTGATGGCCATGGCTGAAATCGACCTGCACAAAACTGTGATATCAACCAGACAATAATGGCTTTTCAATGGGTTATAGTTATGGTGATGATTTTCATGCCGGTTGTAGTGGGTTGAACATTGGGAAACATTGGGATCTATATTGATATCCTACGATATCCTGAGATTTGTTGAGGAATTTAGAACAATCTACATCTGCCGACCTCCAGTAAATTAGCATAGATCCTGAAAACGGCATTTTTTTTGGAAAGGAATCCAACCCCCATCTCATGGCAGGGTCTATGTTAACTCGGAGGATGGTATATGGGATATTATCAAACATGGCAATAGAACATTCACCATTTATAGGGGACTTTCCCATTAAAACCTCCATTTATGGGGGATTTCCAATTGCCACGTTTGATTACCGGAGGGTACATGTTGACATTTATGGTCTATCCGAGTCTATCCCCCCGAACCCATATGATGTGAGTTGAGTCTATGTAACAATCCACTGATCTCCAACGAGTTCGGATGAGTCCAACCGGACTGCCCAGGTTATTCCTCTTGGACGAAGTGTCCAGTGCTGGCGAGCGGCAACCGCATCTGTGGAAGGTTCGCTGTCAGAACTGTGTGGATCACTGAGGTGAAATTGGAGAATAGGATGGTTTATTGATGTTTATTACCCTCTGGTAAACTAACATGACTATGGAAAATCAGCATTTTTAATAGGTAAATCAACCATAGATGGGCCATTTTCAATAGCTATGTTAGTTTACCAGAGGGTAATGTGTAGTATCATGTAATAATAAGAGTTATAGTCTCAGTATTCGATCACAAGAACGCAACAAAGCATCAGTACTTGCAGGTGCAGTTGGGTTTAGAAATGGCCTATAAGCATGGGACTTTAACCCCCCATAAGTTGAGATAGAATCCCTATAAACTATGGTTATACGCCACTTATAACTGAAATAGTATGGTTTACTATGCCTATTGCTTGATGCTTAGTTCGGGGATCATACTACTAGTAGCCAATATGTTGGGGATTATCGTACTCTCTGAATGGGGAATCCCTATCAGTGAACCAGTACCATGAAGATTGCTGCCGTGTGCAAAGGTCAAAACATGGCCTATGCTCCCATCTTGGGGGATGGCCATCAGTCCATTGTAGGGATTCCCACGATGGGATGGGTGACCATTGACCATGGCAGATGTGATAATAAAGGGTTCAGTCTTAGTAATACAATCATATTCATGATGATATTGTCTAATATTTACATAGTACAGTATAGACAGTTTTAAGAGGACTTGTCATTTCAAATGGCGGGCAATTTTTCTGAGATTTTCTAGGTGTTTAACCATTCAATCTGTTTCGGAGAATAGTTCTAAGCGAGCCAACCCAAGGTTGTTTCAAGTTCTTTTTGCTTCTTAATCCAAATTCGTTTACGTTTCGGGTTCACCGAGTTTGGGCCCAGCAGTTTGATAACCCAAGACTGACCCAATGGTTTGACGAAGGGATCAAATGACCCACAGATCCCCCACTAGGATCCCTTGTCAGCGTGGTCGCAGCGGTAGGTCTATTCCAAGCGGGCCAAACAGGAGGTGCCGGGTTGCAACACGGAGGACCGGGCAAGTTTGAACTCTGCGAAAGGAAAAAGGCGTCCTGAACTTTGGCAAAAACAATCAACCAAGTTCCGGAGAAGGATACTATGCTTAATACTATGCTTAGTACTATCCTTGGTACCATAGAATAGTAGCATGGCATAGCATGGTATAGCATAGTAACTATGGTATCATTATCCAAAACTAGTCTACAGGACAGTCCCCTCAAGTGCTAAACTGTTCTATACTTCGATGCTTGGATTTGCCCTTCAGGGGGATGCTACTGGTTACTGTTTCAGCGTACTTGGAAGACATTTGGCTGTGACTCAAGATGTTTCATCCCCGAAATGAATGATTTACAGATTGTTTTCGGATGATTGATTTTGATTTGTTTCAGCAACATCTGCAAAGCAATCATTTGACAGTATTTACTCAACAAGATAAAAGTTAATAACTTGGAAACCCCAGAAAAGTGGCTGCCATATCTGTGCTTTCGCCTCAAAAGACAGGACCTTTGTCGGATGGTGCGCGCGCTGTGCAGGGTGCAATATATCAAGAGGTGCATAGCCCAGATTCCTGATATTTCCTACTTTCAAGGGATGTTGAAGGGAAATCTGCAGGACGTAATACCATGGTTTCCATTGATTTTCCCGAACAAATTTCGCGTCCCTTCCTCCTCACTAGATATCATTTCCATTGCTGTATGCTGCTACGAGATTACATCCTATACTGAAGATCCACCTGTAGGTTGACCAATGCTGGAATGATCCAGTGTTTACCCCTATTCCCAGCTGGTCTAGGAGAGGTATGGATAGAATTGGGATGTATAGCCCCAGGAATGGACTCAATGGACCGACCAAAAAGGAAGATGAGCCACTTCTCCGGGTGATTCCTGGAGGGTATGTGCCTGGATGCTGATCAGCACGTTTTGAGGCAAGGGGTTACCCCATACCATAGGCATGAGCCAAATCGATCAGCAACAGGTTGTGCTTTCACAGTTTCTTTTGATGTATTCCAAGTTTGATCCATATTTTAGTCAAGATATTCCAAAAAAATCCAAACATTTCCGGACATCTTGCAATGCTTTAGTGCCCCACCAGCCGTAGAAAAAAGAACCACTGGCCAGCGCTGCCTAGGCCTTTGCTAAATGCCATCAAGCGTCGGGTGCGTGGAAAGCTCAGAACTCCAGGGCGAGCTGAGACTCTGCTTGGACATTACAATACATCCATGTTCTTGTCATGGCGTTGCATGACATTGTACATTATTATATTTATATATCCCCATGGGCGTGCACTTCCAATTAATAAAGTAGGTATATGATGATATATTGGTCATAATTGTCATACCCCAGGTTATGAGGGTTATTTCCATGGTTTTATCCATGAAAAACCCAAACTGCACCCCCAATCAGTCTGGGGTGAGAATGCCTCACTCGCCATATCCGCGTTGTGAAGACCTTGCTGAGCAAGTCTTGGTTGCACCCTGATTGAAGTGGTGTGTGTAGGAGATTAATGTATGTATTGTATACTACCATGATTCAATTCTTTGAAACTAGAATAAGAGTTGTGATACATGCAACCAAGCTATCTACTGCATGTGGGGTTACCTGGCGGCTTGCTGATTTCAGCCCCAATTGACCCCCTGAACTCATGGAACCCATCAACACGACTTTCCAGTAACAGGTCGTGCACCGAAGTACCAGGCCCATTCGCATCATTCACCTGGCTACAATTCACACTTGTTACTAGTTGCACAAGTAGGTCAAAACATGCAAAAAGCCATACTTTTTAGACACGTCCAACATTTTCATGACTTATTGTAATCTTCCTGTCGCTGAATAGCCGGTGAGTTTTCAGATAATCAGATAGCCCTCGGCAACCTTCGTCCGCTCCAAGGAAGCCCAGAGGTGGACGTTTTGTCACCACGGCTTTTTAGTCAGCTGCTGTGCTGCTGGCATCATTTGCTGGGGAGATTTTACCGGCAACTGTGATTCAAATATGGGCATATTTAAGTTGGTTTGTAGTTTCAGGTATGCTTAATTTTCCATATGGGTTAAAGTCAACAACCAGACACTAGTACTATTCTACGGACTCATTTCTTCAACTGTTTATCTAACCATTCTACCACGATATTTGTAGCCCATAAACCGCCTACTGGCAGACATATCATGAACTCCGATCAGAAACCACTAACCAGCAACCATGAAGCAAAACAGTATAGCCATTTATGGCCAGAATGTTAACACATATTATACCGTACACAAACAATACCATTGATGTTCCTTTCATGACTCAAGATACCGAGTCTTGTTGGTAGTCATTGCCATGTTTGATCTCTTTCGGCGGGCAAATCTCGCTGAGTGGTTGGTTCAAAAATGATCGGCACAGGAGCGACTTGCGGCGTCTGAGATTCATGGACGCACCGTTTCCTGGCAGATGCAATGTGAGGCCCCCAAACGTTATGTTTGTTGGTTTAAACGATACATTATCCACCATAGTTGCCATGGATAGCCTAGTTAGCCTAGTTATAAAATGATATAAACCAACTTAGCTATCTTGGGGGCCTTACCTGATAGAAAGGTCATGAAAAAAGTAACTCACCATTAGTAGAATGTTACTTTTCTGTATCTTTTGAGGTTTATTATATGCTGACATGGCTCTTTTGGTGGGAATATGGCGGTGATGAACCGGTGGATTTGGGGCATGATCCCTGGAGCCTTCATGACGTATAGAGAAATATATGGGTTTCATATTGACTTATAGAATCATCTGCAAATGGAATATCATGAATATAAGAATAGGTGAAACGGCTGTTTTTTTTTTGCTATAAATGTGGAAGAGTTGATTGGGATTAAGCTCAAGTCTTGAGGTTACTTGACGCAAGGGTCTCTTCGCGACCCCAACAGGGTCACTTTGAACTGTCTGCTGGTTGGTATTTCACTGTTAGTTTGGCCCCTAATAGCTTCGATACACTGGTGCGTTGGTATCTGCTAGGGTCACTGACTCTTTGCTGAGTAAACCTGGCTTGGGTAGTTTGGAAGTTCAATTAGCCGCAATTTTGATTACCCTCTGGTAAACTAACCTAGCTATGGAAAATCACCATTTTTAATGGGAAAATCAACTATACATGGTCCATTTTCAATAGCTATGTTAAATTACCAGAGGGTATTTTTGATACTCCGCTAAAGGCTTTTGGTATTCCAAGATTTGGCATGTGTTGTTTCATGCCGTTCGAGTCACACTTGTCCGTCCACTGTTCCCACGGGCACTGCATCAGGATGCTTCAAGACATGTTGAGACACTGGCGCTTCCACGAAAAGTTACAGGAGGCATCACCTGGGAATGTATCAAAAAATGGGGGCCACAAATGGCTGATCATTCTTGAGGCATATCTCTGAAACCATCCATTTTTGGAGTTTTTTTTATCACTGTTTTAACTCGCAAGATGACCTCCTGAAGCGCAACTGGATGGTTTCAATGTGTTTCAACCGGAATATGATCAGCAAAAAGTGGAAATATGATCAACACTTACATTCTGATTATGACGGAGATATAACCAGCCACTGCTTCGTGTTTGAGCTTGCCAGGTCGGCCCCATACATAATGGGAGAACATGATTGTTGATGGTAAGTAATACAGTGAATCCAATAAACCTATATAATGTTTTTTAACCAATGTCTTGTGATAAAGCTATCTATATCAGGTAAAATATCAGATACAATGCCAGATAGAATGCCCGATAAAATGTCAGATAGAACGCCAGAGAAAATGCCAGATAGAATGCAAGATAGGATGTTAGCTAGAGTGTCAGAATATATGCCGGATACAATGCCAGACAATAGGCTAGATAAAGTGTCAGCTAGAATGTCTGAGTGTATGTCAGATAGGATATCAGAATATTTGCCAGACAGCATGCCGATAGAATGTCAGTTGATGGAGATCACTCGAAGAAAGCACTTTTCGAAGTTAGAAAGCCCTATGCGGTCGACAACCTCAGACATGAGGTTGCAGGAACTCAAACTGGATCATGTGGGTTGGTCCTGAAAATAGGGGACCCCAAATCCCATGATTCATCATCATTTTCCCTTTCAACAGAGAGAAATTTCGTGCCATCTTATGGGAATCCCCATTTTCAGACACACCCAAAATAGTATAATATATTGTAATGTCAAGTTGGTTATACATCGAGTATCACCATTTTTTTCCCCTATCATTCCATGTTTTTGTTCAAATCCCCCACTTGAATTTCTTCATAAATCTAGCCCTGCCCTAGTTGACAGATGTTGACGTCGCCCGACAGGTGGGTGCCTTCGACCTGTCCTTGTTGCTCATTGCCTTTGCTCGCTCCTCCATGCGGGACGAGGCGCAGAATCTTGGCGTGTGCTTGTTGGTGTGTCTATGATCTTTCATTGTTGGCACCAACTGGAGGTTTCCAAAGTCATAGGGCTACCCCAAATGATCCAGTCGTCATGGATGACCATGACTTAGTATTGAAACCTCTGGTGTTGGGGTTCACCATTTTCGGAAACCCCCAACTACACCAAGGACTATATTGAAATTCTATGTCTATATATATATATATGTCTACCGTTCATGGGTCCGTGCCATGAAGTCGACAGCAAAGATACATCATAGGCAACGCCAGTGAAATTCAGACATCAAGTATTCAGTAAGTATTCCAGGGTGGTTAGATGATACTTAGATGAGACTTAGATGATACCTCATGATGCAATTTATGATACCTCATGCATGTTTTCATGCATGTTTTCTCGGTTTCATGATGGCCTGTGGTGCCTCCAGTCTTTGCCCACAGGACAGCGTGAGCGCCATCGGCAGAGCTTTGAGGTCTTGGGACCAGCTTTTCGTCTTAAAACCTCCATGTAGTTTGGGGATATATTCGGATATATCTAGGGATATAATGAGACATATTGGGATATATGTTTTTTTTTGATTTGCTGAGGATAATTTTTGATTTTCCCAGTGGGATTTCTCCACAACGACCGGGAAATCCGAGTCTTGGGGTTCCATATCACCCCGAATAGTGGTGAAATGCATGTGAAATGAGCCACTGAATGCCACTGATTTTTTTTGGATGTTTATGGAGGAAACGATGGGACACCTGATGTGTTGAATGACTTTTTGAAACCATAATTGAGAAATGCCCGATGGATCCCTGTTTGATGGTTCGTTGTTGGGTTCTATGAGCTGGTTCAATGGGGATTTTGGCTCCTGAAGCAGACCATGAATCACAAAGAAGCCAAAAGGTAGGGTGTGTATTTTGGTGCAGAGTGTATTTTGGTAAGAGAAACCAAGATTTATGCAAGATGTATTTATCCAGAAATGCTCTATGGCACAAAATTGCATTTTGAATGGGGCAAAGGAGAATAAATCGATGGATTTTCGGGAAGTCTAACTTCCCGACAAACCCAGATATACCCAGATGGACTTGTGAACTACCTTCGCCTGCATTTGTTCTTAATCATTTGCCCATCACTACCAATTCGCTGGCCAGTCCTGCCAATTTGGCTATGCTAGAGTGATTAGGCAATATTGGGTACTACAGAAACTGGATGTTTTATTGCTGGAAATGGCCAACATACAGATGCCTCAGGTTCTCAATTTTTGCCCCATTGCATCCAATTCCAAAGATATCTGATATGTCTGTCCGCTCAGATGTTGATTCCACTCCTTTGACACCTCAGCATATGCATGCAGACACCGTTGCTTGTGAATAAACAAAATGTGTTAGGCCACTGCTATTGCTATTGATGGATTTACCATGGTTTATCTTCTTCTTCAACTTTTCCACTGAATTTGCCGCTTGAATCGAGACAAAGCCACACCAATCCAAGAATGAATCGGTACTAGTACCAGTCTACATCCAAGAACATGATAGAAGATGGGCAATGAACCAGTTGTTACCTTCATTTTGTTTGATTACCTTTCATCCGTTTGTTTTACTTGTTTATCTTGTTTTGTTCTTACGCATGATGAGCAGCAATTCAATTGTTTTTACGCGTTTATCTTGTTTTGTTCTTGGTTCCATAGATTCTTCCGGTTCAATCATTAACGGGACCCCCCTTCTCTTGTTGCCAGTATGGCTGATTCGGCTTGGGTTTCAACCGCAGAATTTCCCACAATTTCCCAACTAACATCAACTAACCTAATTTCAATCGGTTTTGTCTCCAGATGTCCAGATGGCCTCAGCCGACAGGCAAAAGTCCAGCGAACTCTCCGCCTCCGCCGTCCCCTGGCGATCTGTCTGGTTTTGACACACGTGGAGAACGTTGTTCTGATGGAGGAATCTTTGTAATGTTTAAAACGCATTAAAAAACAATAGTAGACCATACCCAAATTTACCATGAATGGGTGGTACAAACATGGGTGTTTTATCATTGCTTTACCAACATTACTTTCCAAAAACAATCATCCTTTTGCAAGAATTCTATGTTTGACCCTTTCCCACAGTAAAATGTACCCCAAGGCACCATCGCGATATGAGTCCAAATCGAAGGGCTGTTGACCCTCCAACCAACCTGGAAGTGGAACTGCGAACACCCAATGCCATACACCTCGAATTTTGGAGGTTTTTTTTTGGTTTATAGGACCTATTTCTGGTGAAAGGCTGCTGGTTTTTAAATGTTTTATTGGGTTCACCAGATACCATGGGAAAACAGATGTTCCACTCATGTTCGTTGGATGGAAGCGGTTGAACTTCGATCAGAGGCTGCGGGATCTCTCTATGCCTTAGCTCTCTTGGACGTCACGGATGAAACAGGTGCGGCATGGGAAGATCTGAGTGGATTTTGGGTCCCCAGAGTCCCCAGAGATTTCTCCATTCCTTTTTTCGGAGGGTTCAACGGTTCCACAGATCTTCCTATCACTGGCGGTCAAATGCTCCTCCCGAAGTCACCTTGAAGTGCTGTACTCTTGGCCTCCAGGAACAACATCCTGAAGGGAAACCGGATCCCTTCAAAAGCAACAAAAACACAATCTTTTTCTTCAAGGTATAAACAAATACTACTGAAATTAACACACACACACATATAAAACATCATAAAAACCACTGCACAGAAATCAAAGTAGCGGTCAAGACAAGAATGAACATATATGAGGACCCAATCTTTCTTTGCCATACTGGTAAAACATCATAAGAAAACATATCAGAAAACATCAAAAAAACATTGTAAAAAAGAACGCCATGTTTGCCAACAAAAAACTATACCACCTGCCATGTTTGCCCAAAGAAAAATATCTGAAAACCTGCATCATTTCCAAACCGGCAGGTGCCTTCCTCGTGGCCAAAGTTTTGCCACGTTGCCTGGGACAATCCTCCAACCAGGCAGGGTCAGAAACCAGGATTTATCATATCTGAAAAAACGGTCATTTAATGGTGATTCATGGTGATTAATGGTGATTAATGGTGATTAATGGTGATTAATGGTGATTAATGGTGATTAATGGTGATTAATGGGACTATACCCTCTGGTAAATTAACATAGCTATGGAAAATCACCATTTATGATATATCATCTAATTGTTGGGAAGATTATGATATATCATAATTCACCAGAGGATTTAGGGCTCCCCAATTTTTGCAGGCAAGCCCATATGTTAAAATGATTGGGATGAAATTCATGTGGGATATGTTTTGAACAGATGTTTTTTGACATGTTTTTTGGGGGAGTCTGAGTCCCAGAAGCATTTCTCTCAATTTTACGAACGAATCAAATTTACTTTGTTTTAGGTGGGAAGAAGCCAGTAGCATTGAGGCAAAGAGTGCATACCCTCCAGTAAACCAACATAGCCATGGAAAATGGACCATATTTATAGTTGATTTACCTATTAAAGATGGTGATTTTCCATAGCTATGTTAATTTACCAGAGGGTATATTCCCATTAATCACCATTAATCACCATTAATCACCATTAATCACCCTTATTCCCAACTATTAACCATTATTAACCATTATTAAACCAATCCAATGATCCATTATTAACCATTATTTGCAGACGCCCCCAACTGAATGCAGTCAGGAGCTGGTGAATATCGCCTTCGCTCTGGTCGCAGGGAAGCACAGCGGGAGATGGTCATCCATAGGCATGGGGTCGATTGATACCCTGGAATTCCTGATGTCATGGTATGATGGCCATAACTTACTTGTGCTTAGTAGGGAATGGGGGAATGGGATGATTATTAATGGTTATTATAGGTCATTCCCCCATTCCCTACTAAGCACCAGTAAGATAAACCTTAAATAAATATTTCAATATATATTTCATGTAACTTGACATGTTTGACAATGGCACTGGCTATGCTCAGTACCTATACATAGCAGCATTAGGTGGACGATCATCCATGAATCCCAGCCCCGGATGCACAGGTCTTAGATCTTCCTGGTGGCGAACTATTGAGCTTTGCACTGGAACGACTTGCACCACAGGCGGGAGCAGTGCAGGAGGCTCACCTTTTTGGCGATAAGTTGAATTGATGAGTGCGAAAAATAAGGGTCATGAATAACATTACTAGTCCAATGGATGAGTGATAAAGGGAATCAATAATATGATTATATAGTACAATGAATAAGTACGATATACGATATACATAGAATTCTTTTGTAAATCACTCATTAAGCAGGTAACAAAATCTCGCCCACGTTGTCCAGTCCACAGCTCCTCAAAATCGGACGAGTTCCGCACAGCGCGTGATGTGAGAAAAAGGCTGTTGATCCTCAATGTCTGGACAGTTTCTTCTTGGTCCAGCCTTGAATTTATTGAAACGATCAGCTGACACAGAGAAATGCACCAACTGGGGCCTCAAAGCAGAGATGATGGCACTCACAAGATGACCAAACCTAGGAGTTCAAGAATTTCGTTGACAGGGGCGTGCTCATAGTACCGATGTCGCATTCTCTGTCGCTCTGCCCAAAACATGTCCTCTGCGACCAAGCGAAAGTATACGGACGGTATGCGCTGGCAAACGGTGTATAGGGCTGTCTTTAGGTGGTGAACGCAAATTCTTGCATTGTATATCCAATTCCCAAAGATTGGCCAAACTTTTTGGACAAACTTTTGAATTTCATTCAATTCCCAGAATCCAACCCAAAATCTTACTGTTGGTTATATATCCCCATCATATCCCGTTGTCATACCATAAAATGATTGTTTTGTTTCCCCAATGCAATGGCGTTTTTGTTAAATCATCCCATTTCAGACACCATTTTCAGATTGTCGGTTACATAAGATCATGCTATCCCCATTAAGTCCCAATCAACATAATTTCCAATTCTAGGGACAATCCCATGTACGTATCCGATAAACAAACATAATTGTAACCTCATGATGGTTGGTTTTACATCACCTTCTTGTTCCTAAATTCACCCATTTTGAAGGCCAAAGTCCATACTCGGAGCATCATCCGACGCATTGTAATTGGTTCGGGATCATAGTTTTAACATGTTTTAATGCATTTATGGGATAAGCCACTTGGGGGACTTACCAGCCAAGGTCATGAACTATAGCTAAAAGTACTAATTCAGTGCGATGATTTTTTTCGATGATCCTCCATTCCCCAAATCTCCATATTTGATATCTCCAAATCCACAGTATCTGATTAGATCTGGCACACTCATAAACCATGATTATATCCACTTTCCAAGTGTAACCTGTTTATATCCAGTTTATCTAATAAACAGTACCGCTTGTAGTTTCAATAATGGACATCTGGATATCCACTTACTCTCCATTATCTCCCAAACTTGCCCTCTGTGTATTCAACCTAGCTGCCATAGTCATGGAACATGACCCATTTATAGATGATTAAGTATATAGATGATTGATGATGATTTACCTATCAAAAATAGTGCTTTTTTTCCATAGCTACGGTAAAGAACCAGATGGTACTCCATTATCTCCCACATTTACCCACCAATCGATCCCTACTCCGTTGCTGGACGGAGGCTGAATCCTTGGATGCTGTGGGGGTCCATGCTCTACGCATCGTAGCACATGCTGTGGGGGTTCGACAGACCACCGCTCACCGCTGTGGGGTCTGATGAAAGATGGGAATTCAACAAGCAAAACGGGTAGAATGTGGGCAACCCAACAAGGTTTATGCAACATAGTTACAGAATTTTATAGTGATTTTGTGGATGGTTTATTTTTATTCGGTTTACTACATTATATACATATGGGTGTGTCTGAAAATGGTGGTATATCCCCTTAAATAGATATTTTACTGAAATGGTAAAAAGATGATAATCCATATCCATAGCAATTTTGGTCCCATATGGTACCATGTTTCTAGGCAAACCCATAAATTATAAGATGCATGATGGATGAATATCTAGCATTATCTAACCAAAAATACTTGCCTATGAAGGTATAACTGTATAACCAACAATAATTGGACATGTTATTGGGGATTGATGAAATGAACCTGAAAACTGGGTGCATCATTATCAATCATGAAAGTGGAACAGATCTTTTGAGATCTTGAGTGAGTACCTAAGATGAAAAGAAAACAAGTACCTAAGATGATGAGTTTTCCCAAGAAATAAGACACCACATAGATACAGTTGAGATATCAGTTCCTGATATATTAAAGGGAACGGATTTAAACCATGGATTTGGAGCTGCACATGAACGTAGACCCAAATATACTGGGAAACAAGCTTATATTTAAGGGTCAAACCCACGGCGTCCCGTGTTGTTTCTGTTGCCGTTTGATCAATCCATGGTGACGATATGTGACGCTGTGTTTCTTTTCAAAGTGAAAGCGGTTCTTAGGGTTGGAATATGGACTGATTTTGTATTTCAATATCTTAAAATATATCTAGATATATTTGTATTTAAATATCCGTAGAATAGGTCCGAATTCCAACCCAGCTGGGGGCTTTTTGTTTCTTGCTTCTTTTTCAACAAAAGATAGGGTTGTCAATTGTATCGATTTTTTTGGGCGATAGAATTGGCGTGTTTCGGTCAATTTACTTTCAAGGTTCCAGGTTTCAAACTGAATATCTCTCCCAGGATTGTAAAGCTCTATGTTGCAAAGGAGGGTTGGTCCATCAGTTCGCAATAAAACAAACGATGTTTTTGTTTTTGTTGACAACAATCAAACTAATATTAAACTAAATCATCAAACTTAGGATGTTCCTTAGATTCCACCACGCAGTTCACCCTCATGTTCGTTATGACACATTTTTCCAAGGAAATCTTGCATTTTTGTCTATGGAAGTCTATACTGTAGAAGGTTTGCATTTTTTTTTTAGTATTTGATGTGAATTGTTTGTTTTCAACATTTCACTGAAACTGTGTCATGTACAGTAGTCATTTTGGACCCAAATGATTGAACTTGATTGATGTAGCCGGGCCTTTTTTGGTGGGTCCTTTGTCGTCATTGGAGTCATCTGATCGTGCCCAGGTGAAGTATCCCGAAGCCCTGCGTCCACGGATGCGACAGAGCTTCGAGGTGGTTTCAACCTGGGTGAAAAACCTGGCTTCAACCGACTGGATGTGTAGTTTTAGTACTTCAGTCTTTGGCCATAAATAGGGATAGATACTATAGCCAACCGAAAACTATTATGCAGTATTTGGAGTATATAGTTTGGGGTTTGTTAGACTATCCATGCAATGATGTTCGGCACTGGATGGAAACCGTTTTGGGGCTCCATGTGACAGTTCTCAAGCTGTACTTTCAACCACTGCGGTCTTGCACAGCATATCCCATGTCATCCATGTGTCCGATTGTATTTTCTTGCCACGAATAGGGACTGGATCTTCAAGCGATGGAGCCCATAGAGTGTTCCGGAAAAAAATGATGCATCCAAATTTCGAGCCTAGCTAAGTCAAACTCTCCCAGCTGACTCGTTTTCATGCCATTTTGATTCATGCACGTCAAACTTTCAAACGTACTTGTAATCTGACCCATTCCCATCATCCTTGGTGCTCTCCCCCTTGTATTGTTTTTTGTGGGTGGCAGCACCATTTTTTGTAATGAAACCTACACTCAAACACCCTCAGATGGAGCCTCATTTTCGGTGGATTCAACTCCCATTTGCGTTTGGATAGGCCTCAAATGACATCTGACACGCACCTAGTTCTTAGTGCTATGATGATCCCCAACTCGACCGCGAGGAAGATGTTGAAGTGAAGAGACGTTGTGTAAAGGGCCTTCAGCAGGTGTGGATCCAGGGGGGATGTGCCGGTCCCAGTCGCGAATCCTGGTTGGTCTAAGGGAAAATGTGGAGGAAACTTGGGTTTTTATCCCCAAATATAGGGCCCTTCAACCAGTTCGGGGATGATGATTTTTTCCACCAGCTTCGAGCTGTTTTTTCTTCCGGGATTGTTTGTGAGGTGAAAACTCACTGAAAAGACATTTTTCTGCCTGGGTTACTCAGTTCAACCAGTTCCATCACATGTTCGGCCCGGAGGTGCTGTTGAAAACTCAGCACATGGCCATCCAGTCAGCCGCTCAGGGTGAACTGTCTACTGGCGGGTGCCCCAAAGTTGCTATGTGTAAATAAGATTTAAACCATTGAAACATGTTGAAAATGATGATAAACCGGGGGGGTTGTGGGTAGTCTAGGTAGTCTATTTTCAGACAAACTCATTATGGTGTTGAAAAACGTTTTGATATGGTGGTTGTACTTGGAAATTGATCCCACTTTTCGAGTGGTTGACCACTCTCCGGCCCCGACCTGGGCGCGCTGCCGAAAAAGGTGTCCCACAATGAGTTCAAAACTACAAAAGGCTTTGGAACGATACTTTAAGGACTGGGAAAATCTGGGAAATGTGGGTTTTCACCCTGGTGTTTCACTTTTGCACACTTTCTTGGTTGTTTAGTTGGGAATGTCCAGTTTGTGGTTTCATGCTTTATCTTCCAGCCTTCCTTAGAATGATGATGGATTATATAGTCCAGTTTTCATCAACAGGTCATCATTGCAAACCTGACCATTGGATGAAAACTCCCTGAATCACGTGAGATCCTCAACTCGCGCGAGTTTTTGAGGAGCTTCAAGTGGCACATCTACCTGAGCAGGTGGCGGTGGGGGAAGCATAACTGGCTCGGAGGAATCACCAATTGGCCAGAGATGGTGAATATCCCGAGTGACACTAGGAAGGTGAAATGTTGAAATATGTTGAACTATTTGCGGAGTTTGTGCAGAATATTGCTGGATTCTCAGAAAGATTAATGCATTCTTCTCAGTTCGAAACAGATGATCCCTTTCATCGGCCATTCACCATTTCAGTGGTTTCATTGTCCATTGACTTGTGTGAACTGTAAGAATTTCACCAGGATTTTGCTGCAACCAATCAGCAAGGGACCTGTACCCTAGAATAGAAAACCTTTTAGCTGGGCGTTATATTATATCATAATCATATTATATCATATTCATCCAGGTGGATACTCTCCTATAAACATGCAAAAGAACATGTGGAAAACATACCATTTGTAGATCATTTTCCGAACGGGAAACCATGGTTTTTCTGTATCTATGTAAACGTTTAGCCCAGGGTATTTGGTGTCTGAAAAATGGGTATCCAAAAAAAAACAAAGTTGATCATCAGAACTTGGCCATGATATAACATAGTTATCACTTGCAGGCCCAAACCCCATAACTTTGAGCCATCAAAAATTACCCCTGTTGACTGATTATTGTGGGAGGTTACCTGGGTGATTGGGGATTATTGCTACCAGTAACAGGGTATTAAACAAGAAGTACAGTGGGAAGGATGGGGCTATTCTTCATGGCTCGTTGGAAACCGTGGGACCCCCGGCCGCTCGAGGCAGTGGGTCCCTATGTGCCGGACTTCGTGTTGCCTTTGAAGATCGCAGTGGAAGTGGATGGCTACACCCATTTCTACGCCTTTTCCCAACGGCTCACCGTCATTTGGCGCGATTTTGAGACACCTTAATGTAAACATACAAAAAATACATGGAAAACCCATGGTTTCCCTTCAGAAAATGATCTACAAACGGTACCTTTTCCGCATCTTTGTCAGTTTACAGGAGGGTATCTTGTTCAAATGGATTGGGAAGCGAGAGGTGGAGAAATTGGAAACGGATAAGCCACCAGCAGCCTCTGATGTACGTGTATAGAGGCCCCATGCAGTGAGATGTGGTGTGTTTCAGCTGTGTTTTTGAAATGTGTGGATGGTACGCCAAAAAAGCGAACTGCTACAAGAAAAGAATGTACCCTCTGGTAAACTAACATAGCTATTGAAAATGGCCATTTATAGTTGATTTTCCCAGTAAAAATGGTGATTTTCCACAGCTATGTTAGTTTACCAGAGGGTAAACGTGCCAGTGAGACAAGTCAACAAGTCAGTTTCCTTGTTTGCTGACTGGCGCATGAATTGATTTAGGAGCTTGTGTAGTCATGCTGGGGATGAGATATGACCACACTTCTCCAGAGGCATGGAAATGGATTGTTACAGCTTGAATCGCCATGTTTGTTGGCTACACCACTATGTTGCAACTTTGAGCCCATCCCAATGCGGTTGGTATCATGCTCTATCCATTTTATATCACTTTATATTTAGTAATTACATGACATGTGTTTCCATGTCTTTCCAGATGAGTATTTTCCCATTTGAAGATTCGAATCTTCCCCTTGGAACCGCTACTTCCGAGGCCAAGTCTGCGCTCAAACGTCGAGTTCTTCGAGCACTTGGATGGGGTGGCGGGTGGGGTGGATGATTTTTGTCAGGGATTCATGGGATTATGATGGGATTTGATGGGAAAATATAGGAACATCCACCATAAATGGAGGTTCATAGCTGGGAAACTCAACCATCCTGAGTCTGTTTAAGGTGGTTTGTTGCTTTCTCAATGAGAAATCCACTATTTAGGGAATCGATAGGGACGATTTGTTAAATTTATTGGGGTCAACTTGAAAGCCCCAATGGTTCGCCAGTGGTTAGGAGGGAGCCAAGGAGCTGGTAAGAGTTTCCCAAGCATATGATAGTTTGGAAAGCATGTTCAATTCTTTGTGGACAAGATCAAGTTAATATGCTCTTTTTCCAAACCCTGCCCGCAGTTTGTCCCTTTTTTTTGGGTAGCAAAATGTGCAGGAATTGAAGTGATTCTGGGACAGAACCAGTACTGCCATCCAGTGAGACAACTGGAGCGATCACTGCAGCCATGTTCCATCCCGTGGCAGTTTTTGCGTTTCCAGCAGGTACCCATCAATGACCAGTTAGGAAATCACCAAACCCAAGGGCACCAGTGGCAGGAGTCCATTGCAAGGGTATACCTCGAACAAACATTGAATGCTGGACGGAATCATCTTTGCAGCTTATCCATATACCGTGATTCTGGGCTTTCTCATTGACAAACTCACAAGATTCACACGTGTTTCTGACTCAACGGATCAACCAACATGTAGCAACATGTGTATACATTGCTGTTGACTCGCACCCCCTGTTCCTTCATTGGCATTGTTATTCGTCTTGATTGCACTGCCTATGATGTTGGTTTCACACCTGTTTTTTTAAAAAGCATCTTAAACTTAGGACGCCCACTTTTGTTTTCATCTTGCATATTAAACATCATGTATTCTGCCAAGCCCCACTGATTTTGACGGTCCATTCTCTCCAGGTGTAGTGAGTTTGCCTCACTTCCACTGGTTGGAGCTGGGGCATCAGGACGCAACATCTCCATGAGAACCATGAAAAATGAATGGATTTAATTGATTTAAATTTAAGCAACAAGAATTTGTGGAGTTTGGAAACATGATGAAACATGGTTGGATTTTTACCAACGCACACTGGATTTCTGTCAGTGAGTCACCTTTACCTGGATTTGAGAAAAAGTTTTGCAAGGAGACAAAACAGGGGATTCTAGCAGCAAAGATGGGAACTCAGAAACGCCCCAAGCTATCCATTTTGGCCCCTGGGATAAAACGCCATGGATTCTTCAGGAATTGCAACCCCTCAGGAATTGCAGCACAATTTTTTCTGTTTTGCCACTGGGTGCTGAGATGTGCTGGGTGTTCTTTTTCGCAGACTTTACCGAAACCAAGAAACCAACGAATGTTGGTAAAACAATTATACACCATCCCCAATTTCACCATAAATAGGTGGTATGTTTACCATTCCCAGTCATGGGTGGTTTATGGCAGTCAGTTTTACCCACATCACATCATGATGTCGCAGGAGAAGTTAGTCTTTTTGATTGAGCAAATCGAGGAGGTGTCGCAGACCTCCTTTTCCGCTAGGAGCTCAGCAATGGTTTGAGATCGGCTTGAGCATGCCATGCAACACATATTCGTACAACGTTTGGTAGAGGGTAACATAGCTATGTAATGTAACGTATGATATAATACTTGTATATGAATGAATGCATATAGCTATGGAAACAATATTCATTACTGTCATCCTGATAAATTGGATTATAGCATCGTAACCATTCATAGAGTTCAGGGAGTTTGAAGCCACCAGGTACTTCCTGAATTCAGTATTGATGTTGGCGAAAGACATGGGATGCCATTCGTCGTGTCATTCCAATCACACACTGTCAGGTGGTGCAAAGAACGCCCTTGGAAGGTTTCTCACCCCCACTGCGCAGGCGTGCGAGAACCGGGGCTGCGGCTTGAGCTGTTTCCCGCAATTGGATGAAGGGAAACATCACAGGCAACCTACCCTGGGCAAACATACAAAAAGATACAAAAGATGTGGAAAGCCAATGGTTCTCCGTTCGGAAAATGATCTACATCTTTGTTTCTCGGCACTTTATGTTTCTTGGCTTTTCTAGCTTTTATTGTTTGTGCTTCCGTGGCTTTTTTGCTTTCATGGTTTCGTGGCATCCAAATTTCGTGGCGTTGCACCGCCACGTTTCAGCTTCACGCCAGGCCATTTGACCGGCGCCCAAAAGGTAGGGAAGGCCTATATGGCTGGATAGCTCAGTGATGGCGACACGTGATACGTTGCTTGATTTTTGAGCAGCTTTGATGAAGATTACTTAAGATTTTGGTGAAGATGTGTGGTTGTCTTGCGGATGTTGATTCATAAATTTGAATCCTTACCCTCTGGCACCCTGGAGCTAAGACTTTGAGCCCTCAAAACTAGGTTCCAGAGAGGATTCAACGAGTTTTTCAAATGGGCCGGGTTGGCCGGGTTGGCCATTGAAGAGTGAAGCTTGGTGAAGTGATTGTGTCGGACTTATATGATTTGATGTGTAGGCTTAAATATGCTTAAATGGGCATTTTTCTGAAGAGCTGTACTGTCGATTTGGTATCGCATAAGACAAAAATCCTCTTTCAAGGCTTATCTAAGATGAGCCATGTTTGGATTCCTCGCGATAGGTTTGATGTCATCCCTGTAGGAGTAGACCAGAGATGCATGGTAACACCCAGAGAATCTACTTGAAGATCTGGATGTACGGTTTGGAAAACATACAATTCTTCAGAGATTGGAGCTTAATACATGTGTATCCCCCATGAGGGGTTAGTTGTCAGAGGATTCTCCTTGTGTTGCGGAAGAGATCCGGTAAGATTCAAACAACATACATCCACCATGCCATCGAATCAGGTCGGTGGTTTTACTGTCCTCTTACAACTCTATCTCTAGTACCGTATTTTTATAGTATTTTGATTTGCTCCACTTCATTGAGCATTTCCTTTTTATAGTGTAACACGTGATCCCCAGAAAGGCTAGACAGGTTTCTTTCTGTACCAGTCTTTGCTACATTCGGTGTTGTACAGTTGTACCGTGAATTGCTTCTCCACTTTGGTGATCCCAAGAAGTCCGATGCCGATAGTTCTTCCGGCCTCGACGCTTATGATTGTTGAATGTCTGGGAAATCATAAATGAGGTAAACGGTAAACCCAATAATTAACCTATCCCCAATTGGGGTTTATGAAGTTGGGTATACCACTGTGAATTTGATGGTTTAAAAGGACCTCCCAATGGATGGTTCATGAGATGGTTTATGGCATTGGCTTTACTGCATCATTCACGAGTATTGTCAGTTATTGACAACTATTCACCACTATTCACATTATTAACCATGAAATTACCATTGTTGACCCCACTACTTGTATTGACCTCTATACAACACTATTAAACACAGAATTGCCGGCCTCAAAGCTTCTTAGGAATTACATCAGGATCCTGATCAATGAGAATGCGAAATGAAACGCCCAGAATTTCAGTTTGGGAAGTAGCATGCTTTGCACAGAACGCAGTTTGGAAATTTGCTTTTTGGAGATGGCCCATTAAATCTATCTATATAGATATGGTCTATGGTATCTATTAATTACAATACATTACAGATATATTATAGTATGTCCACATAGATCCGAGTATCATTAGATCATTATTATCTATCAAGATATAAATCCAGATAGATCATGCTTCGCTAGAAATCCTGAGGTCACCAACGCTGATGTGGTGACGACCAGACTGCGAATGTGTTTCGTGGGAAAAAGAAACGCTGTGCTACTGCGCGTGCTGAGATCAAAAGCGTGTCCTTTTAGGAAAGATGTTGTGCCGGCGAGGGTCATACCAATGATTTCCAAATTGGTTGTTTAATGTGATTAACATAGGTTAACCTCTCTATCAATCAACCAACTGGTGGGAAAAGGATATGTATATGGCTGAAATGATTTAGTGTTTGGTATTTTGACTTGGTAATCATCCAGAAACGGGGATTGTTGTCCATTGCTATCATTGCCAAGTTAGATGAGAGGGTATCACGATCTGCATTAAATCCTTTGGGCCAAGCTTTGGAAGAGTTGGAAGGTATGTTCCCACGACTTGATGCAAGATTTGGAAGGGATGTTCACACGCAGTTGAACGATACTGAAGTCAAGTGGGACAGCCACCCCATGCCTTGGTATTTGTGACTCTTCTCAACAAACCTTCTCCATAGTTTTAGCCATTTGGGGCCCTTGTTTTGAACAAGAGTTCGCGAAAACTGATGCGAAAACTGTATCTAAGTCTTTATTAGTTGTTTGTTGCATCATGTTGTATACCCCTTTACCCAACGTTGCAGACCAATTTCTCCATTTGGATGCTTTCTTTGGTTCAATCATTTTGCTGTGGGTTTTAACGTTTTCTGGAAACCGGAACTTCTTGTTCTAGGTCGTATCGTATCCCTAATTGTGTTAATATTGTGTTGGGTCAATTGCCACATTTTGGGCGGTGAAAAACTATGATGCCACACTTGGGGAGACGAGTGTCAATTTGCTTTATCCAAGAGTCCCGCAAAAATGTTCGCCATGAAATGTGGTTTATCCAATAGTCTCCAACCGGATTGTGTTTTTTCCCATGAGTTGCGGAATCTATCATGATTTATCCAAGCAACATGTTGAACACTTTCATCATTTTACAGTAGATTCTTTCTTCAATCAAACATGATTTTGTGCTTCCGACTTAGAGGAAATGCCACTTAGTGCTGAGTCACCCTGGTTGATAAGTCCCCTAAGAGGGTTATCCCATTTATCGATGACTTACAGCCCCACTCACCAACCAGTTGGCTCTCATGTATCAGCAATATATCTCATTCAGTCCCCATTTTTGTGGGTTAAATCACGATTTTCCTATGGTTACTAACAGTTACAAACCCTGTAGACACCAACCGTAACTCGTCCTGGGGTGAGCCTAAACAGTCGCAGGACCAGAGTGCTGCGTTCAGAAGCGAAGGAGTTCCCGAGGCGAGGCGAAAGGTGAAGCTCATGTGAAATGAACCAGAATACGCTAAATTTTCACATATAATTTGAGATATAGAGGAATATAATGGGATATACAGACATAAATGGGATATTGATTAATGGAATACTGGTTACTCTTCGGTGTCATCAAACATAGCAACTGGAAATCCCCGAAGTGAATGGAGGTTTTAATGGGAATATCATATGGGAATGAGGGATTTTCCATCGCCGTGTTTAAAACCATGGTGAACAGCCTTTGTGCTGGATAGTTGCTGGGCATTCTACTCATCCATAGTGATACACCCCCTATACATGGGAGTAGAATCCCCAATAATAAGCAAAAAACATAATTGCAGTTTCAACACTGCATAAGGTGATTCTTATTTTTGTCCAATGGAATATCCACCAGTGTGGGCAATCTTTTCTTGGGGCCTTTCCCCGTTTGTTTGAACAATGATGTTGTGGGATATATAAAGCAGTTTGATATAGTTGGGCATATGATGGGGATAGAATTTTAAGTAATTTGGGATAACATCGATAGACTGATATCCGTGTCCACACAACCTCAATGCCGATAAATGGTATACCGAACCGGCCCCTTATTTTTCCTACAGAGACAGGCCTATTTCATGGAAAATCAGCTGGACACCCATTTGGGTGCCCAGATCTTTGGGTGAAATTGAGTTGATAGGGCGAATCTTGACTACCAACAACCACAAATTTGTTGATGAAAGATTCCATCTATATCCTGGTTGTATATAGTTATATTCCATTGTTCAACAACAATAAGGTTTACCACCAACAGCAATATCCGTGTTGTTCTCCAAGATGCCGATACTCTTGCCCAACTTGGCCCGAGGGGTATTTTGAGGGTCTTTTGATACCTGAGCAAACGCGGTTCATTTAAGCGCGTACCCCTCTCTATCTATTATGTATGCATGTGTATATTTATAGTATACTATCCATACATATACGTGTATACATATCTACACATGGGTGTATTGCATATGTACATATATGATCATGTATGTATACATACATGTCATGGGCACGAAATGTTCAAATCAGTGAAAGGTGAGGATATGGCCATGTCTGTATACCTAAAGATCCCTAGAATTTTGTGCTTTAAACTTGGCACTTGCTGTTTTGTCCCATCCCCATATGAACCAACGGGCATACGTGGTGCTGATTCCAAACCACAAAGCCAAATCAACATCCGCGTTCTTTTCTGTCCAGGACCTCTCATGTATTCAGATGTTAATAAGACCATAGAAGACCATTATTCAAACCATCAGCAATCTGAAAAAAAAAAAGCCATTTGATGATGGTTCAAACATTAAGTCAATAAGACCATTATTCTCATGTATAGATGAAAGCTAGCTACCCATTTGTTATTTGAACCATCCCATGTCGAAGGATGTTGATGGTGTGATCCTATCATGGGATCTGTTGGTTCTATATCCCATTAATCTCCACATGAATATTCCATGAATACATTGGATGGAAGAATTCCATAGAACTCCTGCACCACTTGATAGGTGGTTTATACCATCATTTGTAGGGTTTCAACTATCCAAGGTGGTGCAGGATTTGTCTTCCACAGTATCTCATGAAAGTATTCCATGAATATTCCACTGACGTTCCATGAAGCGTCTTCGAAAAAACATCACCAATAGACTCGACCGGTTTGAGGCCAATGACGCTAGCGGGGTCCAGGACTGGCGCTGGTAAAAGAAATTCAGGTGTTAGGTGTTCAGGTTGCAGGTATTAAGTATGAAGAATTTGGATTTCAATGGATTTCATAGATCATTGTCGCATATTTTGCCTGGGTCCATCGACCCGTGATTGGTAGATTTGAGTTCTGTGCTTGCTGTGTTTGTGTTTAGCTAAAACAGGAGATGTAATTATCTAGCATCCAGCTCAACAGGTGTTTTCTGCTGGGTAGAGAAGTGGTATGGCTGGCCGAAGCAGAGATCCATATTAGCTTGGTGGTTTCAAACACGTTTTGATCCAACGGTCACGATCCCAACTGATTATTGCAATGTGTTCAAGGAGGTTGAAACCAAGAACTAGATATAGCATGATATAATTGTATACAATTGTAGTTGAGTATTTGATTGTTGCTTACAATTCAGAGGAATTCAGTTTGGGTTGGGTAAAATCCCCGCATTGACTGAAGACAGCAACTGCATAGGTACTACCACACCAGATGTTCAATCCAGGCTCATCCATTCATGGTTTGCCTGTGGGGGACACAATCCCAACTGGCAGCTCTCAGAGTTTTGAAGCCACAGTTGCCACCAATCCAAAGATCAAATCATCTAAAATCATACTTCTACTAGTTACTATCTGGGTAACATGCGATTCACAGCGACCAAGAAATCAAGCACACTGAAACCATTTGGACATGTTCAACTGAATCAGCTGGCTGGGAGTTAGGTAAACCCAACAATACTCGCCATCCACCAATATAAGAGGCTTATGAACTTGGGTATAACTCTATGACTGGAATGAGGTTTATCATGACCCCATGGTTTGTTCCTGGGATGGTGACTATGGCATTGGGTCGATCCCACATTACTAACAAACTATTTCTAAGATTTTCTAAGTAACCATAGTTGAAAACCATAGTTGGAAACCATAGTTGGAAACCATAGTTGGAAACCATAGTTGGAAACCATAGTGGCATGACCCCAGAACCACGTAACCATTCACTTGATGAACTTCAGACTTCATCCAATTCATTCCAGCAACACGTGGTTTTGCTGCAACGCCCTGCTCGGCAAGGATGGGAATGAGCAGAATGAACCCTCCACGATCCCGGAGGATGCTGAAGGGGAAGTTCAGCGTGGTGAGGCGCGAAACCAGCCTGGCTGTGAAGTGTTCATTGTAAGTGGTGATAGATTTTTCACCATAGAATGGTGATTCAACCATCAATCAATGGGGTTCAACACATGATGATTCTCTGTCTAGATATATGTACGATCAGATATATATATATATATATATAAAGAGTAAATATGGTCCTGGTGTTTTATTTATCCAAGAATGGGATTAATCAGAAAACTGGTGATTTGCTCATCCCAAGGCCTCCGGTTTGGCCAGCAAAATTTCAATGTCTAAATTTTCGTGACCTCAAACGAACCTCACCGTGGGTCCAGATCATCTCAAGAATATGGTGAGGATTGAGACGATCCGTTTGTTTCCTCAGGATTTGTTATGATTTGCCAAGATTGGTCAGACATTTGTGATTTCACCAACATCACTGGTATGACCCACAAAACCAGAGATATCACCTAGAACAAAGGGTTTAACCAACAGAATCAGCTCTACTGATGATGTCAAGGGCTGTGATGAAGCTGCATAGTTGCCTGGATTCTTGGGGAGATGAACATCGCAGCTGGTGATTTTTGGGAGCTTGGGGTAAAACTCGAGTTGGTTGGTTGTGGCTAACATTTATATCTTTACCCGACCCCTTTCGATAATCGAACGTGGCACTGGAAAATCCGACTATGACTATATGACTATGGATGATTTTTTCCCTTCACTGGGAGTGATTCTGAGTGATCCTAGAGTTGGTAGCAACCCATGAAATATCCCCCTTACAAGGGGTTGTAACTCAGTTAATGTGGTAAACCCACCGAATAAAATAGGCCATCCCCCATTTTTACAAGCAATGGTATGTATAGTATTGAAAAGTCCATCCTTGACACTGCAGATTAGAACCTATTATCTACAATATATAATAGATATATATATATATATACTAGATTATATTATACATGTGTGTATATACAGGGGCTCACATAAGGAACCAGACAAATTCTGACGGACACGTTCATCCCAGTAGACGTTGCTTGTACTGCCTTGCAAACCTCACAACTTGGACAGGGAGCTGATGAAGACGATCAAGTGGGAGATCAGGTCACCCGCTGTGGCGAGTAGCCTAGAAGGGTCAAGCTTGGGCAAGGATAGACTATGTTAACATTCTTTTTTGCAAACCGACGGTGATGCTTGTTGCAATAAGTGGGGTAACACGTCACTGACCGAGGAAAACATCGGTTGTTGGCTGGGTACTGTATCCAAAAAAAAGGGTAGCCATGCTCACTTCGGTGGAATGTGCCATGGGCAGATAAACCCGCGAAATGCTTTGATCATGTTTGCCTTGGATGCCTTGGAAGGAGCCTGAGAACCTACAATTCACCATTCGAATTTACACTTACTGCACTGTTTCATTGTCGAAGAAATTCTATGGGCTGGACTTCCATTGGTAATTCTCAGGGATTTTGGAACCTGGCGAGATCTAGAATTTGATGGTTTTCTAAGGTGTTCTAACAAATCCCTTTTAAGCACATACATGCACCTCCAATCCTCTTTTGCGGGTTTGGGGATGTGCATTTTCCATCGTTTTCCTGCAGGGCATCTAGATGTGTTTATATAGATGTGTATACTGTATATATGTTTACATATGTACACAGATGTATATGTATCTGTAGATGTATCATGTATCATACAGATGTGTACATAATCATTGCTCCAATTTTTCAATTTACTATGTTCCCATTTTTTGATGGCAAATATTAGTAGATTGGCCATGGCCCAACGTCGCCCTAGGGCAGAACCCCTGAAAATTGCCATTTCAACAAGACAAATGATGATATCAATATCCTTTGGTAAGCAAACATGGCAATGGGACATCCTGTCCCCTATAAATGGTGGCTTTAATGGCAAAAAATCTATTAATAGAAGATTTCCTATTGCCGCGAACGGATTTTGTGGTGCCTTAAACAAACCCATATGTGTGGGAAAATCATAGTGCCCTCACCATGGCGACACTGCAAATTATTCTAAGGCTACCCTCCACCCCACCCATAAAGTCATGTTGTTTCAGGTTCGTGAGGTATTCTGCTTCACGCAGATGGGTTATTTTTGATCATTGGTGAATTACCATGAAAATTCATCCAGATCGGTACTCCAACATCCCTGTGTTTGTCACCGCTTCCCCATCACAAATTCTTGATCGCAGGGCATTGGATGCTGAAGGACTATAAATGACCAGAGTTGAGGTAGCCCTGTTACAATCATCTTCATCATTCATATTCCTTCAGGAATCATAAGAACTAATGAGTTTATTTTAATCTATAAATAGGCCACAATAGTCCTTCATCATTAAATCACCTCTTTTCCCTCTTACAGTCACCGTAAGAAGTCAAATTCCAGGTAGCGGTGCATGATGTTCCTCGCAGGTACCCCTGAGTCCCAGAAGTAAGCGAGATGACGCAGAAAGTGAGGCGGAAACGTATTTGGGGGGCAGGTACGGATTGGGGGGCTGGGTTTGTTCAGATTCTGTATCAATAGCGACCTAGTGAAATGTGCATCCCACTTAGGGAGAGGTAAAGAAGCCTAGATTTTTTATATCCCATGTATGGTAGTTGTGACTTGACAACCATGGCATGGCTATTGGCCAGCGATCCATGGTTCTCCAGCTCCATTCTTGCTCATGTGCCCCCGAAAAGAAACTCTTGTCATCAACTTGGTGTCCAAGTTGAGCCACCTAAATCCCCATGTTTGATACTTAATACCAGTTTACCCAGCATTTTGTCATGCTGAAATGTATTGACATGTCCATTCGTTGACCATTTTTGATGCGCCTTCCAGCATGCCTTTCAGGACATGCCGACATCCAACGCATCGGATGTCTCGGTGTCCGAGGTGCTTTTGTCACCAGGGCCTTGATGGTGCGGGATATGGGGCCCCTACACGGTGGGCCCCCTATGCGATAGCTAAGTTGGTTTATTGCTCCAATAAGTACTGTTTAAGGTACTTATATATATATAGTTAATGGGGTCTACGAACCAACTTCAAAATTCGGGGCCCCACATTGTACAACGATGGATAGAGATCTACTGATACCGATCTACTTATACCCTCTGGTAATTTAACAGTTTGCGAACTGGAAGCCATGGCCCATTTAGCTCGATGATTTACCTATTAAACATGGTGAGGTTCCATTGCTATGTTTGACTACCAGAGGGTAAAACTATGATTACTAATCGGGGACTCCTCCCACTTACTGTAGTAATTGGGATGATTCTCGGGGGGCAAAGATTGGGATCTCCTACAAAGATTCGGACGAGTATATCGCTGTAGGGCATATTGTGTGTGAAAGATTGTATTTCATCGGCCAGGGTCGGATCTTTCCTTGGGTTGCAGTATATATATATATATATGTTATAATATGTTATAATTATCACAATTTCTTCTGCTTGAATCTGCAAATTTTGATCAATTGTGTAGGAACAAGTTCGTCTTGCTTGTTTGAACCACTATTTATGTAACAGTTCATTTGTTTGGAAGCATTGGTTTTGCTTAAACGACTCAGCAGACAGGCTGGCATCAACTCCTTCATATAGTTTCCTTTTTGAAGATGTTTCGAGGGTTCTTTCTTGGTTGTTGTTGTTGTTGTTGTTGTTGTTGTTGTTGTTGTTGTTGTATTATATTGTATTTGTATAGAGTATGCCGCAGTGTGCCTTTTTCTACCGAGGCATTGCTGTCCACGTTGGATTGAGAAAACATGATGGGATTGTAGAAGTTGATGTGCCTTAACCCTCCGACTGTACAGTAGTTAAGTTGCCATAGGCCATAGGTTGCTATGTTTGTTAGTTGAAAACTACTAAAGTCCTGGATTTCTTCATTCAACCAAGTTCAATGGCCATTGTTCTTGCTTGAATCATCTTGAACCCGAATCCTTGGTTCAGTGACCATGTTTCGTGGATAAATGACGACCATTCACCATCTTTGATGGTCCGATGTGTTTTGGTGGTCACATAATCTTCAACCCCCACTCTTGTTGGATAACCACGAAGTTTTTGTGGTTAAATCATCTTCAATCCAAGTGGTTAGTGGTGAGTTTATCATCTTAAATCTGCATCTTTGCAGGATAAATGATCTTACCTTTAGAAAAACAACATGCAGATCTATTGTGGTTGGGTAAATCATTCTAAGTTCCAATTTTTGCTGGGTAACTTGTCTAAGTCGCATTTTTTTGTTGAGAAAATCGTCCAAATCCAAATTTTTGGATGGATGAATCTCTCTAATTCACTGTTTTTCGTGGATAAAACGCCATGTTTCTGGGTTGAACCCCTCGTCAACAGCGAGGAGGAGGAGGAGCCGCTGGATGCTGAGCTGGCAAAAGCCGACGCCCACGCAGCAGAGGTACGGAGGGTTTTCTCAGGATGAGACTATCATGATGTGAGAAGCAATAATTATGGTAGCAATACATCATAGAATCATAGGAATGGATGGAACAATGATCTAGGTACCATGTATTTATAGTGATGGATTGCACGAATTATAGTGTGGTAGCAATATCTCCATGAAATTCGTGGCGATGATGCCTTCACCTCTCCAGCCATTTCTGTCAGCCTCCAGGCCTTCTTACCTGGAGTTTACGTCACCAGATCCAGATGTAAAGTCTTGAGAAGTGCTGACGTGGTGCATCCATTGCCTGGAGACATCATCAAAGAGTTCAAGGCACGCGCTTGGGACCGTGAAAGACTAAAGGTTGTGCGTTTTTTGGTGCGACATATTGATATAATATATATATATATATATTATATACTTACAAATAACTGGGATATTATTGATATTGTTCTTATTTTGTTGATCTATGATGTAGTTGTTCATCTATATGATATTTTTTCACAAATAAATCTATGTGTGCCAGGGACTCAGCCTAGTTATCTCTCGTTGTCAGTTGGCCCAGCGGTTGGTCTCTTGAACTATGAAAAAGCAAATACGCGAAATCCCGAGAAACAAACCAATCCAATGA
This sequence comes from Symbiodinium sp. clade C Y103, assembly GCA_003297045.1. Taxonomy (NCBI): domain Eukaryota; class Dinophyceae; order Suessiales; family Symbiodiniaceae; genus Cladocopium; species Cladocopium sp. clade C. The sequence continues at coordinate 323,015 of BGPT01000539.1, read as the reverse complement.
TGAGCTCCAGATTTGTGACCGTGAGCCCCCTAGATTTTCAAGCTCAAAGACTCAAAAGACAATTTTTCTGAGAAAAGCCATGATTTGTTTAGATGTTCAGCCCCCCAAAAAGGCTCGAAAACGTCTTTTTGACAGGCTGGAACCTTTTGCAACGTCATGAGCTTCAAACTCTTACCCGAGCGACGCCTCTTGCCTGGGCCTCAGCGAGCTGAGCAGCTGGGGAGAATTTCCCTCATATCACTGAGTCACAACTCAGTTATGTATGTATGTATGTATATAATATATATAGTATATATATATATACAGTATATATAATCTATCCCTGTGGATCCAGTCGCAGCCGTAGCTTCTGCGGAAGTATGGCTGAGGTAGAATTTATGGGGGCTAGCCGTACCTTCGAGAAGGAAGTATTTAGATCTTATAGGGTGTATATTTACCTTTTGGTAATCCAATATGGCAATGAAAATCCACCATGGCTATATATTGCTATAAACCTCCATTTAGTTTGGCAGATTCCGAGCTAGCAATGTTTGATGACACCAGAGGCTGTATATGGTTATTGTCTACTTATGCTTCTCAGGATAGAACTTCGCCTTCAGCAGGGTGAAGTTGTTGGATGTTCAGTAGTGAACCATGGATTTGGGGGTTGATACTTGCTGATTAGACCCATACCCAGATGAGTGACAAGGAGAAAGATTGTGCCTGGGGATCTCATTTGCCCAAATGGGGATTTTGACTCACCAACTTTAATTGAAACAAAGATAATGGATTGACCCCGATGTTCAATAGAAATATTATCTTTCACCGCGGGGTTTTCCAATTCCATGCGAATATCAGGAGACTGTTCCTCTCAAAAATCAGCTAGTGTCTTTGTCATTTTATCCACTGTCTAATCCGGTCTTTAGTAAAACAGAGTCTCAACCGTCCTGTTTCCCTTACATCAATCTATTGGCACAAGGTTCAGCATTCATGTTGTTCAAGATGAAGAGATCAAACCACACCATGCAAACATGGTTGGTGGGTGACCCTCCAGTGATAACTTGGTTCCTACTTATAAGCTGGTCTATATACCCATCTATGTCTGCCATAAATCCTAATAATGGTGATTACAGACCAACTTAGCTAAGTATGGGGCGCCATCTTGTTCCGGCGCGATGTTCCCTACTAGACTTCCCACGACCACTGATGGGGCGCATGGTATCTTTCCACGAGGCGAGCATGTTTAGCACAGCCAGTGGATGGCTGGATCGATGCAAAGGACTTCAAGAGCCAGGAGCATGGGAACATTCGGGGAATGTAATGGGGGGAATACTGGGGAATACCGGGGATAATTGGGGATACTCCATGAGAATCCCTTATCAGCCTTATCAGGTTGATAAGCCCTTCATAAGTTCTTGCTGTTGGGGCGTCACCAAACTAGAGGGAGTTGCTTGAATTCCCATGGCCCCTTGGGAGCACAACCCGTATACCATGATGTGACCATGGCACAGATGGCCAAAATATGGCTTTACGAAGCCCGATTATGATGTGATGGGACATTTACCCTCTGGTAATTAAATGTAACTGTTGAAAATGGCCATTTATAGTGGATTTTCCCAGTAAAAATGGTGCTTTTCCATAGTTATGTAAACGTTTACCAGAGGATTTGCATATTCAGATCGACTCATATCGATGTGATCAAGAACTGTCATGGGATATCATGGGATTATACAACATAGGCAATAAATCGATGGGGCAAAACTGGGAAATATCATGAAATATATACACTGTATGATATGGTGGGAAATGTATCATCGGATATATGGACAGAGAACAGCGAATATGATATGGGGGCCTCAAGAATAACACATAGAATGAGGGACTCACCCCGAAGTTATGGCCACTTGAACATGTTTCATACAAACCCTTATGATTTCTTTTGAAGGCCCAATTGACTGAACACTTGTGGTTCATACAATCTGGTTGATTGTGCATGGTCAGAGATTTGCAATTCCTCAGAACCCATAAGAAGCAATTCAAGGCAGTCAGTTGATAGGGCCCTACGCTGTTTTCTGGATCCACTGCTTGGTCCTCATGTCATCCGCAAACAATGGTGTGTCCACAGCAACTAGACAAGCAGAAAACTTTGAGCGCGTGAAAGCTGGTAACGTTGAAGCCTGTATACCCCGATTCTTGATGGTTAAACCTAAACATGGTTAAACCGCCGAATATTCTCATTATTCCTATAGCAACCCCCAAAAAGATGGAAAAGTAAATTCACTGGGACTGAAATGGTAACATTTAAATCATTTTTCTATCTTTGGGGGTTACTTATTCATGATTCCCACATCTGAGGTCCCAAGTCGTGAACTTCAAACCCGTAGAGCCGTGACCAGGAGAATTTGCTTGACCTTCCTCAAGCTTCATCGCAGGCAGCTGTTCCGATTGGGCATCTGTTGGACACGGGAGCCCACAGGAATTCTTATGAACCAACCACTATAGAACCAGCCCAGGGCGCAATTGCAACAAGGGTTACACTTCCATGCATTACAAGAATTATAAACCTACTATGCCACTTTGTTCCTTCCAACCAATCATATGCGTATTGCAGCGAAATCCTCATATTCAAACCAATATTGAAAACAATTAGCAATTGCCGGATCTGCTGACTCCTCATTCATACATACATATATATATATATACACAATTACACACACATGTCTGAGTTCAAACCATTCCAAAAAAGACTCAAACTCAGCCATAGATGAGTCTGAAAATCTTGTACCCCCAGGTCCATCCCATGGTTTATCTTTTCATTTTCACCATTGAAAACTGGATTTCCCCCATGTAAAACATGATATGGCTATGGCTCAAAATTATGGTACCAAAAATGGTCATTTTTAATGGTAAATTAAAAAAAAAAAAACAAACAAATAATGGGGTTAATAATTTTGAGCCATACCCATATGTTTCCCCATGCCATCTTTCCCCATGAACATGGCCCCTAATGGGGGACATCCATGGCTTCCTCACGTCACAGGTGGAGTACCATCCAAGGCGCCACGATGGCACCGACGACCCGAAGGACTTTGCACCGCTACACGAACGTAAGGCACGACGCGGCGGGTTGCAACAAGAAGGATGTCAATAACTCTGGTTTATGATACCTATAGTATCCTATAATGACCTATAACTATAGTATTCATGGGCTTTATGAACCAACTAACATCGCTGGGGCCCCACATTGCATGTATATGTATATACAATGTACATGGAATTATGGATATATACCCTGTGGATCCAGCCGTGCCATTGAGAAGGAAGTATGGCTGGAGTATGATTTAGAGGGTTAGTCGTAGCTTCGAGAAGGAAGTGTTTGGATCCATGGGGATATGTACAAACATATACTGTACACGATAACTGTATTGTGATATGAGGATGGGTCACACGCCTATGGGAGCTTCTTTGGAGAAATTGACATCTATTTTCTGTACATGTGCTATGTTAGTATAGTCAACTTCAAGTTGAAGAATATACACACATCACACAGCAAATCGATGTCCATTCTCCACAATATAGACAATGATCCTATTAACAATGGATGATTTTCTGTAGCTTTAGCCACCATTCTGAAAAACACTTCAGAAAACCTGACCAATACATGGCTCAATGGATGGATTTTTCGGGACCATCTCTCTTAAAGTCCTGGGAACCAAGGTTTCACATGGGCACCTCTTGGGATTTCCAAACAGAAAAAAGGTACTCATAGTCATAGCATCAATGCTATATTCAATTACATGAATACCAATGATTTCTGGGGTAGATGTAGGCAACTTTAGCATACATTGAGCTTATGGGATATATAATTTATAAAAAATATATATATATATATCCAAACCTGCAATGGGCAAACCTCATGCTGAATTAGAACATATAGAGGTAAAAGGGAACAGCATTCCTTTTTGAAAAACAAGTCTTCCCATTTTTCGGTGGAACTTTTAGAGGGTGTCATTGCCTGACAAACCTTGCCAAAGGGGTCGTAAGGTGTGGTTGCATAATCAAGTATGGCTACTATGACTTACCTGGAAACCACATGACCTCTAGTTTGGATGGCGAAGCAAAGGGAAACCCGGTGAAACCTCTGTTTCTTTACGGCTCAAGTCCTTCAAACCAGGTCACAGGACTTCAAAATGGTCGTAGACCTGGCTACCTATCCGATGATCCCACCGATCCCTGGCAGGAGGATGGCCCCGGTCTTTATGTTCTCACCAGGACTGCAGTGAATGGCAGGGCGAAGGATTCTGAGTCATAGCCGCTTGAAGGTGGGATTTCTAGGGCAGGTGGGGATTTGATATGATTTGATGGAGCGGTTCTTGAGCATATGTCATATGTTTATCCGCCGAAGCACTTGAAGATACAATTTTGTTATATTTTGTTGCTTTTGTTTTGCTGTTGGTTTCAATTTGCTTGGTTGATATTTCTTTACTGCCGGGGTTCCAAATGAAAACCATAGATTTTCCCATGAACTGCAGCCTCAGCCCCTTCGCGAGGATGGTGTGCGTTTCACCGAGTTGTTGGAATGTTGATCCAGATGATGAAGAGATTGTGGAGGAACTGGACGAAGGCAGCCACCGACCGGTGATTTTTGTGTTCTTCCTTTGGGGATGGTCGGCAATCTCTAGGCAGCTTAAGTCGTGTTGAAGTCGTTTTTCGTGCAACATGGGCTAGGCTACCCAATCTTTAGGCATTTGTATTGAAGGAATATCCAGAATATGAGTATGAATGTCATGTCCCACCAACACATGGCTTTTTGAAGAGGGATCAGAGACTTACTGTACCATGCTTAGTATCATTCTTTGAAAGTGCCGATCCCTGATAAGATCTCAATGCATGACTGGATTGCAACCAATAGGAACTAGCCAGTTCCTGTAACTATAGAGGATATTTCCAGCTGAGCAGTGCAGATCTCTATCTTTGGGTCCAAACAAAGATGGCAGATTTGTGCTATTGACCCATTCCTGGTGCTGGAGCGAACAAAGTGGGTTATCAAATGATGAAACCGGGATTGATGGCCTGAGAACAAAGCTGGAACCCAAAGATTGAAACATTTCGAGATTTGGAAAATGTTCTTCACCCTTTTTTTGAATTCAAAAAGTCCGACTTTTGAGGGCTGACCCTGGTCCCCAGCGCGGGGATCTGGCGCTGGAGGCACTTTGGTGAAGGTGGAGGAGGTGAAGAATCTGTACCAAGAGGGCAGAGACCTGGACTCCAGTGCGAAGCACCAAAACCTGGGGATGGAACCTCCAGATATCTTTTGGGGCCCCAGAATGTATATACATACACATATATATATATATATGTATATATAAATGGAATACACACATGTATATATATATATATATATATGATCTATATAATCAACACTATGCCCATAATGGATTAATAAAGCCCAGACATATATGTATATATATATATATACATGGGTTGAACATGCCCAGAATGGGGCTTTTAATTCGAAAAAGGTTGTGAGAGCACTAGACCCTATGGAATATGACCTTAAAAAGTGCAAGTATGTGGAATTAATGTGGAATTACTGTATGGATATGGGTCAAGAATTGTTGGACCCAGACAGCCACGGTTTCACCTGGTTGTGGATGGGTGATATTCCCCTAGAAAGCCAAGAGGTTTCATGGGAATTTAGGACGGATCCTTTGTGGTTTTTATATGTTTTTTTTTTAATGGTGATTGTGGACCAACTGAGAATGGACATTTTTTTCTCAACATCTCTCATCAGGTTTAAGCTGGGCCAAAAGAACAGACACAACATCATTGCACTCTGGTGGTCCAAGACGGCAATACACCATCCAGTAAAATTCCCATTGAAAGTAGGAACATCAAAGTTTCCACTGAAATGCTTGATAACAGAAGGCTAAACCAAGCCCAAATCAACTCCGTTCAAGACATGTTGCTCGATTTTGCTCGCCGGAGGCGTGCCCTTGGGTTGTTTCGCCTGATCGATTTCTCCCATTGCCACGGGCCGTGTGGTTCAGCAAAGGATATTACCTAATTCTGATTTAAAAGAGTATTTTTTGCTAGTTAAATCCACTATGGCTGGACAAATGGGTTTGTCTCAGAATGGGGTACTCGCTAAAACCCCATTGCTGTATCCCCACTAATGTCATCTCCCTGATTAATAAACCATGGTTGATTAAGGGGGGTAATCCCCCAATAGTCATAATCTAATACTTAAATGGTACCCCTCCCAATTAAACAGCCGTTTGGGGTTTATTAATCCAGGGGTTGACCTTATCATTATCCCTATCATACCCCCAATGATCTTTACGCCGAGGAATCCGCGCTCGATTGGAAGCGCCAGATGGGTGGATCACCCTATTGAATACCGAGAATGGCAGGCCCAGCACTGGGTTTTTCCAACTGGACGGGGGACAAGAATCGTAGAGTGCATTGTGTAGTTTTAATATGTTCCAATGGATTTGTTTAAGGGAAAATCTACAGGAAACCACGGATTTTCCCATTAAATATGGGGTTTTCCTGTAAATTGTCCCTTTAACCAATCCATTGAAGGTTTTAATCTTTGGCCATAAACGGAGATACCCTTTGGTTACTCAACATAGCTATGGAAAAGTTATAGATGATTTACCATGATTTATCATGATTTACCATGATTTACTTATCAACGCTATTAAAAACGATGATGCTTCATATCTAAACAATTATTACCATATCAATTGATTAACCCAAACATATCGGAGAATCCCAACGCCCATAGAAAAAAAATCAGGTCGGAAACTGAGCAGGGCCCTGACCCGATGACCAAAACAGGGGCAGCCGGTTGAGCAGGTTTTCATGGTTCAATCTAGGATCAACCATCAGTAAAACAGTTTTTGTTGCAAATTCATCAACCATTTCGCGGCTATTTGTTTGGGGCATCCCAATAATGAGCCACAAATTGGGGAGTTTAGTGTGAATCAGCCAATAAGATTACCTTGGCTATAATGAGAACGTAATTATCTGGAAACACAAAACTGTTCTTTGGTGCTTTCACCTGATCGTTTGGTATCAAAATTAGGTACCCCTAAGATGAATGTTTTCATACTGCAGAAGTTCGTTTGTGGATCTGGGTGTTGATATAAATTTCGATCCAAACCCATTTGTTGGACTGATTTTGGTAATTCTTACGGGATGCTTTTGGGTTGTTTGAGTCAAAGAGAGGTCCGAAACAATTGCTTTGAAGGACCCGGGCGTCAGGGTCCATGCCTACTGGTCTATCCCACCCACTAAGACGGGCATGTCACCAAGTTATCAGGGCTAACATGAGCTCATCCAGAGATGAGCTATTGATGCTGTTTGCCATTTCGGAAACATAGCCATAGCTATGGAAAATCCAACAGAAATGTGGATCATTTCCAGACGGGAAATTCAAGGTTTTCCAATTATGTTAGTTTACTGGAAGGCAGCATATTTAGACATCCTTTTTGGGCTTGGTTTACCACATCTCCGACACCTCCCGTGAAACTCTTGGGGATGAAGAAGCCAGGTTGTCCCCACATGGGGCGTCTGAAAATAAGATACTCTGATGTTTGCTGGTTCATCATCATTTACCACCTTCAAGTGGTCAACTGGGGATATTTGATGATATTTGGGGGTATACGGTATACCCATGTACACTCCATTTTCAGACAGACCTATATTTTAGCTGTTTGATCCATAGGTTGGGAGGGAGCAAAGGAGCATTAGATACCCTCCGGTATACTCAAACGTGGCAATGGAAAATCCTCCATTTATAGATGATTTTCCCAGCTATAAAGCTCCATTGATAGGGGATTTTCCAATTCCATGTTCGATGACACTGGTGGGTATATCCTGTTATTCCCACTGATATTCCCATGACTTCTCAATTATACCATGTTATGATTGATGGTAAAATCCCAGATATTCCTGCTATTCTAGTAGTCAAACATTAGAAACTGCCAAATCATCTGGGTATTCCCTTAAATGATCCCAGTATGCCTATATTATTCCATTTTCCCCCCAAAAGTTGGGAGCCACGTATGGAGCTACATCTCGAAGGCGCTGGGCCATGAAAGCCGATGAAGTGCAAAATCAGCTTCCGGAGGCGAACCATGCACCGAAACCTGAATCATTGGATAATCGAAAGGAACATCTTTAAACAAAAAGCATGAATTGTATTTGTACCATTAAAATCATAGGCGTTTGATGCAAATTTCGCCTTGAGATCATGAATCATGATTATAGAATTACTTTTCCACTCAAATCCCGTATGCATTTCTTCCTGAACTATGCAATCTTGGACTAAAGGTAGTGAATAATGGGCCTGTATCACTGCAAATGATGTGTATGGATTGGCATAGGGGTTCCCGATGGTTCCCGATGGTTCTCGGGTACCACTATGATGGGTGAAAACTTCAAGCCCTGCGAACAACAGATGTGGGTCGCTTTTATCATGAAGCAGCGAATTCTTTGTTCCTTCCTTGATTTCATGTTTGTTTCCACACTTTTTGATGCTTTCTATTGGCGGGTAAAGTCCCGACCTGACACAGGACAATCTCAAAATGGGGACGCAGTATGGTCTAGAAGTGGACTCACCCTGAAATCGGTGTCATCGGTACAAGATGGGGCCTCCAAATAGGAGTTTGTTGAAAACCGACTCAACATGGTATGCCTACCATCAATCCCAGTTGTCCTGCAAACCAATTTATTCCTCGTTTAAGGGCCCCTTCTAGTATGGTTTCATCCAATCCGGGAGAATCAGCCAAGAAATCTGGAGGTTCACCAATAATTGCTGGGAAGAATACCTTGCCTAGGCTGATTTCGGTTATCTTTGGGCCTTTGGGATCACCCATGCTCTGGTAAAAGGTTGGGATGATAGATACTCCCATGACCAAATGACTTTACCCATACCCATTTGATTGGTTCAAATCATCAGCTACAACCATATCCAATGACTTGACCAAATACTTGACCTGTACATACTCTTGTGTGTATTTGACATGTTCTGAGTAGCTGGACCCTCGGTTGAATGATGTAAAGGCGTCACCACCCATTTATCTTAAAGTAGGATCGTGTAAAAATGACATCCAAAGTTCAAAGCAGCCGATGAATGGGGAACGTCATATCACTATCATTGTCATTGGTGCTATCGTTAGCATTATCATCATTCTTAATCCCTTCCCTCAATATTGAAATTCCTGAAGAACCTTTGGTTGGGTATTGAATTTATTTTTTCTTGGTGCCCATACATGGGGGCAATCGGACATGGCAAGAGAACATACCCCATTTATAAAGTATGTTCCCATCATCATTGGTTGAAGGGAAAAATTACAGGAAAACCCTATATTTGATGGGGAAAACAATGGTTTCCTGTAGATTTTCCCTTCAACCAATCCATTGTTCCCATTAAAAATGCCAATTTCTGGAAGATTTCCCATTGCCGTGTTTGACCACTGCAGGGTCGGTGAAACTTCCCAAATGAATTCTCTCCACTGGAGGCAGTTGAGGAAGGCAGCGACGACGAAGAGGAGGTGCTGGCTGTTTCGGGAGCCGAAAATGACACGGCTTTGCTGGGTCCATACTTTGGTCCGAAGTTTCTGTTCGAAAATCAGTTCAAAATCATGGTCCCAGAATCGAACCACTGCTTTTGAGCCAGTTTTTGGACCATCTTTTTATCACCAGAATTTGGGAGGGCCAGAGTAGGGGCATCGAAAATCATGCGGGTCCCAGTGGGAATCGTGGCAGGAGTCAGAGACACCGGTCTCTCAAAGCAGTTCTCCGGAGGAGTTGCTCGAGGAGGTTGGAGAATCATCCCGCGGAGAAAGTGATGACCCTGGTGTCGCAAGTCCCCGAAATATCCCTGAATAGGGGTATCCATGGGTATCCCATATACGTATATATATATAATTATATAATATATATATATATATATTCAAATCCAGTTGCTTCTGGATCCTTTCCAATTTCAAACTGGCTCCTTGAAATGTAGGGTGATGGATGTGTCGATGNATTCAAATCCAGTTGCTTCTGGATCCTTTCCAATTTCAAACTGGCTCCTTGAAATGTAGGGTGATGGATGTGTCGATGTATGGGGTGATGGATGGATGTTGATGGATGATCGATGGATGTTGGTTTGGGATGGGGGCAACAATCGCACTGGCCGCTGTTCTTTTTGATCGAGCAGTGAGTTGTCGCACGCGATTCAAATCGCACCCGATGCTTGGATGCAACATCAGTGCACCCCGTTCCAAGCATCATGCCACTCTCAACATGGTTCACATTGTTCACATGACCTAATCACACAACAAAGCGCTGTGCCATCACGTAATCACACAGCATAGCGCTGTGCCAACGGGTGGTTCTCATAGCTGTTCATCTGGATCCACCTTAGGAGCATCAGGTGTGACATCATATCAGGGAAGGATAGAACACACACACACACACACTCACACACTCGCGACACAGTGGAGCACTAGGCTAAGGTAATTTTTACCTGTCAAGACTCAACCACCGGGACATTTTGAGCCAAGTTGCTCTGAGCGCGCAGTAGCAGCCTTCTCACGAGCATCTGAGCCAACGAACCCGTCATTCTTCGCTTTCTTCCAGGCATTAGAGTAGACCTTATTTAGAGCCCAAATAAATGTGAAAAGGGTTGGCCCAAGCAAGACCAAGGAGGTTGACAGCTAAGATTTCATTTCAAGATGAAGCTGCAAGAGACAGACAGAATGGGAGAAGAATATCAAATCGCGAAATGAACGCAGCCAAAATGCTGAGTGCATCTTTCTTTTGAGAGCCTCACCGTCCAACCTTTCATTCTCAGCCGGAGGGCCATCAACTTCAGCCTCAACTGGGGCTGCTTCAGCCGGGGCCGGATGAGCTGGCACCTCAACAGCGTCAGCCTCAGCCGGGGCAGCCCCATCAAGCTCCAAGCGGACATTCTCACTCGGCCGTGCATCTGGAGTGTGCACCTGGTCATTCTCAGCCACTGCAGCCGGGCGGTGGGCATCCTCGATCAAAGCAGCTGGACTTTCCGGAATGTCATTCTCAGTTGGTGCAGCTAGGGAAGCGCCTGAAGACCGTGATGACCTGGCATGGCGTCTTGCTTTCTTGGCAGTCTTTGGCTTCTTGGACCTCTCTGCTCCAAGCTTTGCTTTCTTTGCCTGTGCAGCATGTACCTTTGCCTTGCTTGCTCGGCTGGTGCGCCTCAATGTCTTGAGGGCTTTGGACCCTGGCTTGTGCCCCTTCGATCGCTTTCCTCTGGATCGTCTTCCCGTTGTCCTGGGCTTGGCCTTTTTGGCAGCCTCACCATGGGTGCAAAGCTCAGACTTGGCACCCTGGTAAGACTGCACCATTTCTTCCATCTTCCTGCTTGCCTGCTGTGCGCACTCGATGCGAGGAGAATCTAACCCTTCATGCTGACCCGCAGTGGTCATGATGAACTTTGGCCATGGGAGCTCACCATTCAAGATCCCAGCCATGGTCTTGAACTTTGCGTCCAGATTCTCTGTGGCGATTGGCTGGGCCATGATGTCATCCACCATTGCCTGAACCTCACTTGGTTCACGAAGCTCACTTTCTCCAGGGCCTGGGCTAGAAACGGAGCCCTGAAAATTGTCACCATTTTCCTCAGCCTGCACTTCAACGACGGGCTCACCCATGTCCTTGCCATCCTCCAGGTCCTGGCCAGTCTTGGGCATGAGCTGGTGAAGTAGGTTGAGACAGGTGTCAATGGCTCCATGTGTTTTCTCCACTTGCTGACGTGTGACCCACCCTCCCGGAAGTGTATTGGTAGCAAAGGCAAAATCGTCGATGTGAGATGCAGCAATGGCCTCCGCGGCATGCAGGTACGTCAAAGTCAAAGCATCGGCATTTTCCGGAGATCGTTCGTCCTGCAAGCCGGGCATTCAATCGAAGACGCGGCAAATAAATTCTGTTGAAAGCTTTTGCTCGTAAACTTCCTCTGGTTGAAACATATTTTTCTCATACGTTTAACATGCGCATAGTATAATATATAATGATACATTTTCTCATACGTTTTAACATGCATATCATATACACAGAGCCAAGAAAATCCGCGCGCACCGAAGGTGCTGAGGCGTTTTTTGTTAGCACGCGTGATCCGTAAGCAATTGCAATAGCTATTAAGCTTTAGTTTGGGGGGGTGGCATTTTTGCTCTAGAATCGTTGGTTTTTCCATGTTTTTGAAAAGGTTGTGAAATCGGCTAAGTTGCAAAACTTGGGCTCAACATGGCCCAACATGGCCCAACATAGGCCCAACATGGTCCCAACATAGGCCCAACATGGGCCCAGCATGGCCCAACATGCGTCAACATAGGCCCAACATGGGCCTAACATGCGCCCAGCACATGGCCCAACATGCATCCACATAGGCCCAACATGGCCCAACATGGCCCCAACACAGCCCAACATAGAGCCCAACATCAGCCCTAGAAAGGCCCAACGTGGAACATACATAGTTTTATTGGACATCCGGTTTTTATTGGAGCCAATTCTCCGGTGCGGGCGGTTGCCGTCGCGAAGCGACTAGAATAGAATGTCCTGTAGCTGCTCATCAGGCGTATCCAGTTGCGTCGCCTGGTACGGGGCATGCATGCGTCAGCCATCATCCCAGAAAAAGAATAGAGACATATCGATACACAGAATCATGTCTTGTCGTTGGCTTCTGGGACCAATCCAGAATGCTTTTCGGGAAGCAATCGCCACCTCCTTCTGGGGAAAAACAAATCACCTTCTGACCATTGATTCAAAACCCATTGTTGCGGCTTGGACACCGGGATCTCAGGAGAGCATGGCTCATTGCCCTTGCCGTCCAAGTTCTGCAAAGCATTCAGGCCCTTGGGGGAAGTGTGGCAACTGGAGGCCCAAACATAAAATACCAGATGGGGCTTATGAAAGAAAATACACTTCATAGTCGAAAACTTTGTGTGATTGGATGTGGCTGGAATTGCTTCATATAACATATATCATATATCATATAGCTATTCCCCACTTAGGATGTAAACTCCAAGTGCGGACACCGAAAAGCGAAGGCGCCAGTCATGTCAACCAGAAAGCCAGAAATCAAAACCCATGGGTTCTTTTTCGATGGAATGATCTTGCAACTCTGATGAGTTGCTCACTTGGATGTGAAGGGCAACACGTTCAATTCTATTAAAGGAAAGCGAAGGAGATTTATCCTATTCGTTTTGTAATGTGGGTAAGATAAGTGTATTGTTCGGTTAATATTTGGGATGCGCCCTCCAAGTACTGATCTTGAAAAATCAAAGGTGGAACCTTGGTAAGCCAACCCATTTTTTCCCACGCTCCATCCAAGTCACCTTGGAATAAGGGCTCGGAGTGTTCTCCAAACCCAAGTGGTTGTCAGGGTATGGCCACGTACGGTATGGATATTCATCATAAGCAGCATCATTTGTCCTGAGTGGGCGAGACTTGCTGAAGAATCCGAGCCCTCTCAAAATCGTGCGCGCGATGTGCTTGAATTTGACTTGCATAAAACTCTCTTGCTGCAAGAAACTGGCTGGGCTTTGGCTCCATATTTTGACCGGGGGAAGCAGGGCTCTCTGGGCTCTCTGCAGTAGCATCCTCAAAACCCAGATGATAGCATGAGATGTCAGAGTCATAGTGGTCAATATTGGCACAAATTTTCAATTATGCCAGGCAAACACAAAACCCTAGCAGCGGTCCTCATTCTTTCTCGATCGCCTGGATGGTTTTTTCTTGGCAGCGCTGCGGGTCGTAGCTGGCTTCTTCATGCTAGGAGACTTCCCGGAAGGTTTCAAATCCGGGGGAATATGTTCATGACTTTCCGTACCTTCCCCTGAATCTGCATTATCATCCTCATCATCTTTCCCCCCCAAAGGTTCACGGTCGGACCCTACATGTTCATCCTCATCACGAGTCTTTTTCTTCGAGGTCTTAGCAGCAGGTTTTTTCATAAGGGTGGAAGTGTCTGGACCCGTGGATGAAGATTCAGAAGCTGCCACACGCCCGGGTAGAGCATGACCAAGGTCAGTTCCACTCATGCCTGACCAAAAATTATGAGCTGTATCATTCAAAGTGCAAGGGGTGTGAATCACAAAGCGCTCGACACCGACGGGCGCCTGCAGGTTCAGAACTGGTAGCACCACGCACTGCTGACACTGGAGGTTGGGAAGATGGTGGGCGGACAGGGGTCCCCGAAGAAGCTGATCCCAAAGCGTTTGAAGACATCAGCCGCTGCAAATTGAAGGCCTCAAATTTTGAGGGATATGCTGATATGCTTGTCAAATCAAAAATCGGAGAGCCACACGTTAACCGTTAACATGTTTGAGAAAATTGAAAGAAGCAATTGGCTGATTGTTCAAACAGCTTCAAGGCTCAACCAAGATACAGGTGGCCGAAAGTTGCTGGTCAAAGGGACTTCAGCCACGCTATCATCATCACTCGGTTCCCGATCTAACCCAGACATTGGTATGGGTCACCACCCCAAGTCAAACAGTCCCTGTGGGAATTGAGCAAAATTCACCTCACGGATGTAGCAAGTGTAGGATTTTCAGCTCAGCTTCCACCAGTGGTTGTTAACAAGCCGCAAAGAATGAACAGTGATTGTTACCTGAAGTAACTCACTAATTTATCGCCGCTCAGAAACCGTAGCTCTACGATCGAAGAGCCTTGCAGCTCTACCGAGAGACTTGCCAGGAGCGTGGCATGAACGTCATGTCCATGGACCTTTTGCTGGCAGGACGGCAAAATGATTTGTTGCGACAGCCAAGCTCCAAGATTCTCCTAAGATCTCCTAAGGGGCTTCCCTCATACCACTCACTTGAGAGTGGTGACACCCCTGTTTGCAAACTCAAAATTTTTGGCCGCCACCCCCCATCTCAAATCCAACGGACACAGTGAGAACTATCCAAAAGAGGGACTATTTTGCTCGTTCTTACGTTTGAGTTATATTATAGGAACTATTTATACAGCTTGGGCAAAGGCCAAGGGAAGCAAAAGGTGAACCTACATCAAGCGGAGGGTGGTCTCATTCACATCAACTTGCTGGCCGAGGCAAAGAATAGGACGAATAGGTGTGATCACTTTGACTCCGCTTGTGTTGTTCGAGTCAAGCCTACAGTGGCAAACAATTCCAACAGCCAAAACCAAAGCAAAAAGAAATGCTTGAATACAATATATGTTTTTTCACTTAAAGACAGGGGACCGGCAGCGCCAACCCACCTTCAAGGTATCCATTGCTGTTTTGATCTTCGTGATACTCATCCATGAGCCGAAGTTCTTGTTGGAAATCTGCACTCCATCCTTTTTCCCCTTCTTGCCCTTCTTCTTGGTTGCAATTTCCTGGCACTCGTCCAGCACGAAGACGAGCGGCTTGCTGCTCACCCATTCCAAGCTGGTATCATCTGATTGCTTGTGGTGCGACACCTCAAGTTTGACCTTAGAGCTAAGTTTTTTGGGGACCCCGTCAGGAGAGATCAACAGAGGGAGAGAGAGAGAGAGAGGGAGAGAGAGAGAGAGTGAGAGCATAAGAGAATGACAATGAGATTGGGAATGAGAACATGATCGAAAGACATCAAATTGTTTGCGTGTTAGGTGTAATATCTGGACTTGAACATGGATACAGCACAGGGGCTTCGCCAGCATCCTGCAGGTCGCACACCAAAGACTGCAGGGTAACCACTGTGTCAACACATTCAAGCTTTTGAAGGTGTTCCGACAAGCCCTTCTTTTCCAGGAGCATCATCGTCTCCTTGTGCGCTGAAAAGCTGATCCAACGCCCCTCCGCGTCGTTGACCACTTCGGAGGCTTCCTAGGGGGCAGGATGAGCAAAGAGTGAAGAAGAAAAAGCAGCACTTGACTTACTCAGGATTATAGGATTGGGTTTCATTCTGAGAGACACATGAAAAGTGTGCAAACTGCATTGCGGACAGCGACAGCACTCCTTCTCAATTTTTGGCCTAAGAAGATAGATCTTGGATTGCATTTTGGATATATATCATTCATTTCTTACACATGCTTCCTTGGCTATGGTCATGGCTATCAGAATTATTCAAGCTAGATATTCTGCCAAGCTTCTCCTCCGTCCCTCCATTCCCCAGGCCCAAAGGAGCACCTGCAGTTCGCTGGTCACAGCAGCTTGTCGAAGGCTGGAATCCGGCATGAATCCGGCTTGGAAGGATTGGGAAAAACAGGGAACCGAACGAGGTTTGAACAAGTGGTGCAGTGGAACAAGTATATGGCACAACTTGACACCAAAAAATCAAGGCACATCTCCCGGTTTTCGAAAAATTGATTCCGAGAACGGGAGGACAAGAAAAGATTGTCTCCTGACTCCCCAGCCAGGATCAAGTCGCAAGCATTGTTGATCGCCAATTTCTTCCTCAGAAATCCAAACCCGCCCCCGGATGAAATTGAAATCAATTCTTGATACAGATTCATTCCAGTTGACCAGGTGTACATGTTGAGATTCTTGAAGAACCTTCAGGGATTCAGTGACTAAAGAAAAGGTCAGAAACAGTCAGTAAGCACCAGGATACTTCGTTTCAAACGAGCCGATAACATGCCACCAAGGAGCACATTGGGCATCTTTGACACCTCCTGTTCCGTCAGGGTCTCCAGCTTGATTCGCTTTGCAGGTGGCTCTGTCTTCACTTCTTCAGTCTCTGTCCTGCGTTGAATACGCCAGTGGCCCAGAAACTGTTCAGGACTCGTTTAGTTTGAGCTCCTGTCGGTTGGCGGTTCAGGATTTACTTTTTCATTGTTTCCAAAAAATCTATGAATAAGCATGTTTTGCGCACATGTAGATGTGATAGGGGGCACTCCTTTCTGGAATCCAATATGTTTCGGTCGGGTTGTAGGTCTCATTGTGTGCCCGGATGATTTCCTCTGCGCGTGGACGGGTAGATTCCGTCTCGAGCCATTTCTTTGCGTACACCTCCAGGATCATCAGGGAATCATGTTGTTGGGCGGAGACTCGGTAAGACTTGTTTCGGTCTTGAACATTGGCAGACCGAAGGGCTCCAATCACAGGACTGAAGTCCGGAAACCCTTGAATGGTGAGATTTCCTGCCCGGCAATTGTCATATATGCGGTTTCCAATCCTTTGCATCATGTCAGCCCCCGAGTGGTCGAGGCACAATGTGCCGCAAACACTGGTTTTCCCAGCAGCGATGTCCTGTCGCACAGAAGTCATGAAAATGGTTAGTTAGACTTCCAAGTACACCAATGTCACATACCTCACAAAGTATCCCCCGAAGAGCTGCACTTGTATTGCCCTATTTTTTTTATATGTTTCCAATGCATTGCTGAGTAGCCACCAGCCACCTATTTGGGTGTCCGTCCAACATGTCGCAACATATGTCATCAAAAAACAAACTTATGAGTCAGCGTTTGAAACCAAAGCGTGCGGTATCACACAAAGCTAAACTGAGCATGTACATGAAATCATCCAGCCTCCACGGTCGACAAAGCTGCACATCCATCGTAGCCGTGCATGTCCATTATGATGCTGGCTTGAACTGAGGGCACGGAAAAAGCTTGGATGGTGCGGGCCACAAAATCGACTCCGCCTGCCACCTGCAGACAGGTTTCCATGAATGTTGCAGACCATCCAGTTTTTTGATTTGGAAGCTGAGCCTAGAATTCGTTGACAGTAGCAATGCTAGCTGCACCGATTTACTTAATGGAAAATCCCCGACTGTCACCAACATTCACCAACCAGCGAATGGCATTCCGATTGTAAAAAAACAGTCTTATTCCATCTTATTCCGAGCGTGAATGAACAATCTTATCAGGTGCCTGGCGGCCATCCTGCACATCAGTCATTGCACGGCCAAGGTGTAATTTGTTCGGCGAGGCCTTGCACGGTCTGCAAGGCTCGCAGGGCCAAGTGGGCACAACTTCAACATTCCAAAGGTCATTGGTACATAATACAACACACTTTTTTCTTTTGGTTCCTTCATATTTCACATTTCCTAGTGAACCAATCAGACTCCAAAGCGCTTCTGAAGTTGCTTCAAATACAGAAGCTCATGAAGTCTTAGTCTTAGCTGCCAACAAGGATCGGTCTCTGGTTTGACCATCTCCCCTCTCTGAAGCATATTGATCCCCATGACCGTCCCCGTCTTGTACCCTCGACTCTGACGGAAAATGTTTTTTGGATGACTGCTGAGAACAGCCAATCCGGGAAGAACACCTTCTCGTTTTCCGTAAATTGTGGCCTGAGGCTGACTGAAAATACCGGGGGGAACAGTCGTATGTCTATTTCTCTCAACCTATGGCTGCACTAGATACGAACGAATGTTATGACATGTGACTCAATGTTCAAGAGGGTCATCACCCAATGGTGGGAGAGAGATTTTCTGGCTAGTAGCTGGCTCGAAAATGTATGTCAAGTTCTTGACCTTCAAATTTCTCTCAGGCAGCGCAAGCTCTGTCCTAAGCGGCCCCGGTGGGCGGCTGAGGCGGGAGAATCATGGAAAGCAAGAGTTGGACCAATTTTGAGGTCAGGTGTTTTCCTGAGTCTATGATTTTCTTGAGAGTATGGGGGCTCAGAATTGTAGGGTGTGAGGAAAGATCAAATATGATTCTGATGAAGAGTAGGTATCACACAATTTAGGTGGGTTGAACATGCCACAGGCAACAAGTGAGTCAGTCATGGCTCTCCAGGTTGAACCTCACCTTTCGAACCAAGTCCTCATGCTCGTCCTTTTTGGACTTTGTTGCCGGTTCCTCCTCAGACTCCTCTTCGTCCTCATCGCATTTCACCTTTCCCTTGGGCTCCATGTCCTCGTCTTCGTCTTCCTCTTTCTTCACGGCATTCTTCCTGGCAGGCACTACTGACAGGGTCAAAAAGTTGATCATGGCAATAGGCTGGGTGGATGGGCCGATTGGTGTGATATGCCAGAATTTTAACAGACTTGCTGGCTTAGCACTCATTTGGCGCCAAACAAATGAGAAAATGATCCAATGTACTGTAGGGAAATAGTGTTTGCTCCAGCCCCTCCACGCCTCCCCTCTTGCTGGGCACGATTGGGATGCACCACAAAGCACACACTGTTCAGCGGGAAGTCGGCCAAAACGTTGGTGATGTAATTCAAAATGAAGCTGTGACGCGCAGCGCTGATCACCCCGATGGCAGGGCAATTGAGGAATAGAATTACCGCATGGTCCTCCGGTGAGTTGCCCAATGCATTTGCTTGGTCACGAAGCCAGGCCCGAGAAGCTGGCATCACTGTGGACTCAGCTTCAACGGTTTTTCCAGCAAACTGGGTCAGGTTCTCGGCGATGAAATTTGACACGCATTCCCATGCTCTGTTGTGACAATCCTGCCACGGAAATTTGACATCGGAAAGGAAACTTTCTGGGTAGTGAAATTTGACACACATTCCCATCTCTCACCTTCGCGCCTTCTTTTTCCAACCTGTTTTTTTGACTGACGCGTATGTCCCCCCAAGTGGGAAGTAATTGCTGCTTTTTCTTGACGCTAGAAATTGATTCGTGACAGCTGAACTCTTTCATCATACCTAGCCCGGCTATATTCACCAAAAAGGTTGAACTAAACACCGCAAAGGGTCAAAACCTTCTCACTTTCAAACTGAGCTTGATCTGCACGCAGCTCTTCATGCCAAGCGAGCAAGGAAGCCTCAAGCGCCTTGTTCAAAGCATTGCGGCTCTTGTCCTGGTGGGAATGCACGTAGGTCTCCATCGTTTTTCCGGTTGCCTGCGTTCGTGACATATATGGAACTGTTCAAATCAAGGAGGATTCCTGTGTTTGGACCAGGGTTAGCTTTCAACTCGTTGAGAACGACTATTGCTTGTGCCAATTTTCCTGTTGGGCTGGGGTTTGGGGGGGCGACTTTTATCGTCAATTTTACCGACCTTTTTGAAACAAAAAGGTCGCCTCAAAAAGGCCCGCTTTATTTAGACAATTTTGGCCCTCAGAAAGGAAAATTAGCAATTGCTTGTGTGACTTTCAACTTCTAACGGTAAGTTTACCAAAACTTTGCAATCACAAAGCCTCCAAAATGAAGGGCACACGATCCCAAACAAATTCTTCACCGCTCTTCATCACCGTGCTGATGTCGCTGTCGAGATGCCTGGGTGACGTTGGCCCTCAACATTTTCAAATGCAGACCTCTTTTCCCAAATCATCCACTTTTTTTGAAAAACAACTGGGTTCAAAATGAACCAAGAAATCAATCACATTGACGCTGGAAATTTGAGATCCTCAAAATCACGTCGTTTCCAGAAACAACACGATAAATCCTTGGAAAAAGACTGCCCCAATCAAGCCCCAATCAAAAGACTTGGAGATTCAGTGGTGATCCAAACCTCCCGGAAGCTGGAAAAAGCGACGTCATTTCCAGAAACAACATGAAAATCTAGAGGCCAAATTTCAAGTGAAAAAGTGATTGATTTTTCCTAGCCAAGTCCACTTGGCTAGCAATCACGTTGTTTCTGAAAAACACATGATTCGTAGCCAAGTGCATTTGGCGACGAATCACTTCCGGCCAAGTGCATTTGGCGACGAATCACCCCCGGCCAAATGCATTTGGCGACGAATCACCCCCGGCCAAATGCATTTGGCGACGAATCACCCCTGGCCAAGTGCATTTGGCGGGCCAAAGTCATTTGGCGACAAAGCAGACCCCCAAATGAACTCCTTACCAAGTGGAATTTAGCTGCCACAATTATTACAATTTCAGACATTTTCAGCCACCATTGCCCCTGGCCAGTTTCTGAATGTGAGGAAAGGAACCCATTGGAAAACAAAGTGTCATGTTGCTCGACCAATTCTCCAGGAAATTTGGTCACCATAAACTTCCGAAGCCAAAGCCAGCAGCACACAATGTCATGCAAGTTCAAGTGGCCCTCTTCGGACAACTGCGCGTTTTTCTGGCAGGGTCTCCACATGTGCCCTTCACACCCACCGATTACTGTTTTCCTATTGTTTCCAAAAATCAAATTTGTTTAGTACTTTGACCCAGCTCCTTTGTTTTTGTCGCTGCATCCTTTCCAACTTTTCGCGTGAAATCCTTGCAGGGTTGGGCACAGGCCCAAGTAAGAAACAGTATGGAAAAACCAGGGACAGGTAAACCCAAGGTTTCAAACTAAAGTCCTGAGTGGCCCTGGAGAAGTATAGCATAGCGGTGGCCGTTGACGGTGACAAAATCTCCTTGAACTGCGCCTTCCCCTTGAATCTGTCAAGCTCCTGCCGGCTTGTGGATCCTGGCACCCAGTAATCCATGGAAAGAACTTCGTGCGGAACACCTCCCAGGGGCAAAAATGAAAGAGAACTCTTGTGTTAGACTAGCCACCCATCAGTTTCCAACAAAATTTCATATATTTGCCGCACATGTGCCTGAACATTCATGCTTGAACCGATCATAGTGTGCATGCAGAAGTGCAAACAGCTCTGTAGGGGCTCGCAGCCTACAGTGACCAAAGGCAGGCCTAGATAGAGGAGACATCAACAGCACCAAAAAAGACTAAGATCACACAATGCAATGATGAGAGCCAAAACACAAGTTGTATATCAAAGCCCATTTCGCACTGTCGATTTTGTGCCGCTTGATCGTCACCATGCGGTTGTAGGAACCAACGCATTTTTTGAGCACGTCCTTCAACGGGGTCTTGGGGCCAACACGTGAAGATTTCCTTTCCATCGCTATCGCTGCACCCAAGTCTGCAGCAATGTTTACTGGAGAAGGGCTTTGCTTTTCCGATGTCACGAACCCAAGTTCTTGGTAAGTTGTTTCTCAAAAGCAGCCGAACTCAGCAAACAATCTATTCGCCCCGATTGGGAAAACCGTCTTAAGACGTAAAAACAAAGCAAACAAGCAAACCTTGGCAAAAATAGTTATAGGTGGGATTCCAGGTCGAGCATCTGAGGCTATGGAGATAGTGGTCCGACTCATTCTCGAAAAATTTGTAAGTGCACCTGACACCCACAAAGCTTGACAAGACCATCTTCAGCTGCGGGTCCTCGCAATCCGTGTCAGTCAGTTCAAGCTCCGCACAGAACCCGACAATACCCAGCATGAGCAACACCTTGGTCTGGCCATCGACAAACTTCACATCATGAAACCTGAGGGTTCGATCGCCACTGCCATGGTCAAAGCGGATGTCCACACAACCCATACCAGGCTTGTATCCGTTGGTGAGAAATTCCATGAAGTGGACTTCAAACTGCTGGTTGCTGGGGTAGTCTGCAGGGCCAGCATGCTCAAACATACAACGTTACAACAACATGTTTCTTAAAAACACTGTGAAAAAATGCTTTTGACAACCTCCCACATCCATTCTTTCCACCAGGGGAATAATCGAAGTGCTTCAGCGAGAGCCAACACTCTTCAAGACTCCCGTGCGGAATGGATCCCATATGCATCTTGTGGTTTGGCAGCGGAAACCTCCCATCCACAAAGAATTCAATTGCCTGCGGGGCAGCGCATATCCGTGACTTTTTGAAGCAAAGTCCTCAAACATGTAAACGTAAAAGACCCAAAGAAAACCATTGGTATGAAATCTTTAATGAACGTTTCCTACCTGCTCCATCCTGCCGCGGTCTTGAAAAACCGAGTTCAGATGATCACCCAAATTTCTTTCGGCGATGACCTTGCACACAACTCCGAGTTGGGATGGGAAAGATTCCAAACATGGTAAAATCAGACATACTTTCGACCCAAAAATATCTATCAGAAAAGTTCTCAACTGCTTTCAAAACACACTTTCAAAGTATGTTCTCAACTTCTCCACAGGTCCCCCTGTCTCTGCACCGTCTGGTCCACCCATTGTGGCAGACATGGCTGGTGAAACACGATCAAAAAGCGATCAACCCTTGAACAAAGATCGAGGTAAGTTGGTTAAATTCTTGAAGTCAAATCCAAGGACTAGCAACTTGCTTCTGAAAAAGATTGCAGATAGGAGTGGGCAATAGCCAGCAATAAATCTTTTCCCCGAAACCCCATGTCCAAAGCTTAACGCCTGTGAAACACAACCTCCAATCTGTGTGGCATCATCACAGGTGTGGGAGGCGCAAACTGAAAGTCATGGATAGAAGGGCCATCATCTGGCACATTGTCCAAAAAGCTGAGCCGGGTGTAGGGCTCCTGATTCTCCTCTGGCTTCCGGTTCAACAGGGACAAATACCAAGCAGCTGCCCGATTGAGATGTGGAAAATCACGCTTCATAGCTACCATGAGTTTCTGGATCTCGGTTTTCCGGTCATCTTCAAACTCAGGAACCATCAAGGTACTCGTGGTGTTCGCAACCCGAAGGAAATGTTTGGACTGTTGCATGAAAGACGCTGGCCAAACCAGGAGCGGTTCTTGACTCAGTCCAGCATCACTCATCTCATGCTTGACCAAACAGAACAGGTCATGCCGCGCAGTTGCTTCATCTGCGGCGCGAAGGTTTCGAGGTAGCCGCTCCGACAACTGAACACCCCGACCTTGTCCAGGTAAGCCTCATGGATCAGAAGGTACCCGCAAAGCAAACCCCCGAAAGACAGTCAATCAATTCATTTTCTTTGCAAAGAAACGAGCTCACGAAATTGTTCTGTTGCTGAAGGCAAGAAACTTCCCCTTTTTGCAAAGATAAAGGTATGAGGCACAGGTCTTGTCTCTATCTCACCTTCCTTTAGGGCTCGAATCTTGTAGGCATTCTTGAAAGTTACAGAGTCTGGAGCTATCGCAGCCCAGTCCCTCACCTAGGTAAGGCAAAAACAGATCGGAAGAAGAAAGGCCAGGATTAGTAAACACTATCTATCTACTATACTTCCTTGGAAAACTATGGCATGGGGTGCGTGCTTGGGGATAGAGAGTGAGTGATAGTGGAACAAGACCATGAATTGGAGCAAGTCTCAGTCTGAACGACTTCCACATCCAAATCAACTCCTCGAGAGTGAAAGACAGGACGCAACTTCTCCCGAAGTCGCAGCATCAAGTCTTGTGGAGTTTGTAGGCATTGAGCGCTATCGATCGCAGCTTTGCATAGACTCAGAACTCCATCAACATCTTCGTGGGTGTGGCCCACACCCAGAAATTGTTGGCTGGATGTGGACCACACCCCTGCCATAGTCAGTGAGGAAAGAATCCTGGCAGCATATGTGTTGCGACATTCCTTGACCGTGTTGTCGCTTTGAAGCCACATCCTTGCAGCAAGAGTGCGCGCGTCATTTTTTTCAGTGTCAAACCCGTGGGGCACCCACCACAAGTAAATCCAATTAAAGAAAGAGGGAAGCAATACCAAACAAATTGGCTCAGATAGGTCACTCCTGTGGCCACTTTTGATTGCGAGCCCGGGTTCGGACAAAGACTTTCTGAAGAGACCGCATAACCTGAATCGAGAACACAGCACCCAAAACTCCAGATGGCTCTTCATTTCAAATTTCTTTCTGTGGGGATTGTCAAGGGGGCAAAAAATGGCTAACCTTGGTTGGGCAGCGCATTCCCATTGCCAGCTGGATCCCGCACTCATCGACTCATCACATAGATACAGGTAGCATCCATGGCCATGCATGATGACACAAGTCAAAGTCATAGACACTCCTGAGAGTGAATAAAAGCTTCGTTGTGAATATGATTCTGATTTTCAAAGTTGGGTATAATCCTCCAAAAACCATTCCCCAGGAAGCGATTCTTGGGGTTGATCTACCCTTGGATTTTCTAAAATCAAAGCTAAAACTCTCTGGTGCATTTCGTAGACTGTGCGTTTTGGACACCTGCGCATCGGCCATGTCGGCAAGAGCAACTTGCTTTTATCGTAGCTGTCCACGATAGCACACAACAAGTCACCCTGAACCTGACTTCGTGTTCTCGCTAGCCAGTATTGCTGACGGTTTTTCCATTGTGTGGAATAGTGCTGGAGAAGCTGATTGCACAACTCTGCATGCCGCGCAAAGTCCTTTTGCTGGACCCATGGAAGATTGTTTTGAAAGTAATGTCTTGAACACATGATTACACGATTTGACCTTCAGTTCTTTTGACACCATGTGTCTATAAGTGAGAACATTGCAAAAGTTGGAAGCCGAGACTCCCGACAACCATGAATTGCACTCTTCAACCGGCTGCACTCAAAGCAAAGAGCATGTTCCGTTTTCCTCCGGAATCTGAGGCATGGTCGCCAAAGCTTCGCCACAGTGTAGAATGTGGAGCGCGAGGCAGCATCGGAAGGGTCTCCAGTCATCCTCATGTAAGCTAGGTACATCAGGTATAGGGAACTGGTTGAGCCCGGTGGGAGTTCTCGAAGGGGCAAAGACTCGATGTTGGATTCCAAAGAAATTTGTGCTGTTCCTCCCAAAAGTTCTCGGTCGANGGGAACTGGTTGAGCCCGGTGGGAGTTCTCGAAGGGGCAAAGACTCGATGTTGGATTCCAAAGAAATTTGTGCTGTTCCTCCCAAAAGTTCTCGGTCGATCAGCTTCCGGAGAAGGTCTTCACGTAGCTGCTCATCAGTCTTGGAACGTGCCGCAGTCTCAGCCGATTCGAACCTCAGGGGGCAGAGGCAGCATATAGAGGATGTTTAGATATGTTGGGGCATNTAGCTGCTCATCAGTCTTGGAACGTGCCGCAGTCTCAGCCGATTCGAACCTCAGGGGGCAGAGGCAGCATATAGAGGATGTTTAGATATGTTGGGGCATCTGCAAATACCTGCTGGCAGCATGCTGGAAAAAAACTACCTGCTTGGCCTTTCGACGCAAAAAATTCCCGGCAAGAGACCCCAAAGAGTGTGGGGGTGTGAGGATAACATGTGAGAATGTATGACCATGTATGATAATGTTGAGGGTGAAGATAAGGACAAGGGATGATGATGATGTTGATGATGATGATGATGATGATGAAGATGAAGATGATACTGTTGTGGACGGTGATGTTTGATGTTGAGGATGATGATGGCGAGGATGATGAGGTGAAGGAGGATTATGTTGAGGATGATGAGGTGAAGGAGGATTATGTTGAGGATGATGAGGTGGACGATGATGATGCTGGGATGATGATGAGGATGAGGATGAGGATGAGGATGTTGAGGATGATGATGTTGAGGAGAATGGTGATGGTGTCCCGGCAAAATCTGTGTACAAGGTGTCTTTTAGAGGTCTTTTGGCAAGATCTTTTTATGAGATCTCTGTAGAAGCTCTTTAAACAGCTCTCTTGGCAAGATCTATGTAAGAGACCTCTTGGCAGGGTCTCTGCAACAGATCTCTATGCAAAAAAAACAAAAGGCATGGTTGGCCATAGAGAGAGGCCGCCTTGTTGCCATCGACTCAGCAGAAGTCCAGTACATGTGTTGGAAAAAGCACATGCAAGATCCAGTCTGTGATGCTGGATGCGTTGTTGATCCTTAGGTGATTGGTGAGCAAAAGTTGATAGTTGGACCGAGATTCAAAAAAATAGATCCTAGACCAGGCATAAAACATGATAAAACTGTGATAAAACCCAAAAACATTACACAGACTGTGCGACAGATAAGATTCCTTGTGATATCGTCCTTTCATCTAGACCCCTAAATTTCCGCTTGGTGCGTGTCATCCTGGCCTTGCCGATGCCCAGAAACCGGATCCAGGCTGTTCTGCAAAGTCTGTGTCCTGGAGATGTTGCACAAGGCCCACAAAAAGTGGAGGAGAAACAGGTGATACGGTGATACGAAAACATGTTTCTAACTCTATCAGCAATACGGGAAAAGAATGGTTTGGATGGGAAGAACGGAATCAATATTTTTTAGCAAGAGAACTGGTGTCCTTCTATGGCCCATTTGGCGGAGCGACCCCCCTCCACAGATTGAAGGCTCCAGAGTATCGCGTCTTGTTGCAGTTTGGGAAGCCCCCAAAAACTTTTGCAGCACCGTTCCAAAACAGAACGGGGCATGGAACACTTTCCACATGAGCATTCAGGATTTCTCAACACCTTTTTTATTCTATCACTGCAACTACCATGCTGTGCATGCTGCGAAGAGTTACCATCTCCATGAAGCTGGTGGTAAGATTCCAAGGTGCTAAGTTTCAAGTCCACAACTGGTGCACACTTCTTGCTGCAGTGCTCGGTGTCTGAATCCTCACTGTCACTGGGCCCCCTTAGTGCGGAACAGCCCCAACAAGGCGGGAAAAAACGTAGCCCAGTTAGCAACCAAAAAACCAATATAATGAATTTGATAAGCAAAACCATTCCCAATTTCATCCCTAGGAACCCTGAAGTTGAATTTGCACTTGAATTGTCAGAAGACTCTGATGTCTCATCATACCGCCATGCCCCCGACTGACAGCGGCCAGGCTGATCATCATCTTCGTCCCATCGAAACAACACAGGCATGTGCGTTGCCGCTGGATGGGTTGGATCGTGTTTGTTAAAAGTGATGGTTTGCTAGAAAGATGACCCTGACAGAATCACCTTTGGAAAGTGAATTGCAGTAACAAGATGATTTTGCAAAATGGTATGACTGTTTCTTGCTACGAGTAACACCTAACAATCTGTAGCATCTCAGAGCCTTGACAAATGAATGAATGGTTGGGGTGCATTCACTGGATTGAAACTGCTATCAATCAATCATTTGATTGCATCCGGCCAGCTGAACGGTTTTTTTTGCACCAACCCATTTTCATGCCAAGTACTCATGCCGATCATACCAAGTACTCATGCCATTCATGCCAAGTACTCGCGTAGCTTCCAGGGATTGAGAGCTCGTAGCACGGTGAGCATCACAACATAGAGGGCCCTCATTGACATAGAATTCCCGGCCAACTTCTGCAGAACCTTTGCGGAAAGTTTGGAGCATCACTTGTAATGAACATCCCATCATAGAATTCCTTGCCAATTTCTGTAAGACCTTCGTGGAGAACTTGGAGCATCACTGGTTGAATCAGATTGCTTGACAGCAATGAACATCCTATAAACTTGCTACCCCACTTGCAGTTGAGGAACCCGATCCTTGTACTTGTCAAGCAGCAAAGAGTCCACTGGAATCCCCATGAGAATCATGGATTCCAAGCCTGGCAGGAACACATGGCGAGTTCTGAGAGGATCTGAGAGGTTTTGAAAGGTTCTTAGAGCTCTGAACAGTAGAAGCCCTGCCTGTGATGTAGCGTTGTCGCTGCACTGCGAGAATGGAGGCAGAAGGCCTGAGATTGCAAGGCAAAAACACAACATTTGATGTTCAGTGATGTTTGGACTTGTTGGTGATGGATATCATGGGATATGCCCCTAATAGCGAAATGTCAACTGGGGAGCGGGCGTGATACACATCAGAGCTTGCCGGTTGGTCACCACCGACATACGACCCAAAGATTGAGAAGTATTGCACCCCTCAAAATCACCATCCAACTGCTTCGTGATCTTGTCCAGGGCCTTGGATACCAAAGAAAGTTTATGTTAAGATTTTCAATCCGGCAATGTCTCAAAATAGGCGATGCTCGAAACTTCTTACTTGTCAATGAAAAAGTCAAGTTTCGGGCCCCCCTATTTTGAGACATTCCCCTCTTCATGTGGAGGTGACGGTTCGCCAAACAGAAAAGATCATGTATGCCAAAGGACATCCATTTCGCGTTGCGAAGTGATTTGCGTTGCAGCCTTCGGAAACTTGAATTTGAAATATCCCCGGGATCGTGCCACCTCAGCTAGTACTAGTACTAGCAGATTCTGCATTGGGAAAGGTTGGTCATGGAGAAGAGGCAGCTTCCAAGTTCAGCTTAGAAACCTTGTGCTGCTGCGCCCATTGCTTGTGCAAGTCCTTCCACTTAGGATCCTTCTTCGACCTCAGCCATAATCGATGGGACCCCAGCGATATGGCATATTCAAAATCGAACTAACCAAAAAGACCAGTGAGTTCTGAATTCATAAAACAGCCAAACTTCTGACATCAAGTAGCTTCTTTCTTTTGTTCTTGCGCTGGGTCCGTTCACGAACACTTTGTTCAACCCTCCAATGGTCTTCCGGGAGTAACAGATCTTGCCTAAGCTTTCAATCACTCGTCAGAAGCATGTGGATCATGTGGCACATGCATGATTCGTTGAAGAAAAATGATCCAAGGTACCAGTCAAGGTTGCAATCCTTTTGAAATCGTTTTGACATCTCATCAACATACTTACGAAAGTCCCTCCTGGCCACGTTGATCATCAAATCAGACCTCACCAGCAAGAAGAACAACCGGTCTCGAGAGATAGGAGCTCCATAGTCAGACCTCAGCAATGGCGATGTTTGGATAGATGAAGTCACAGTTGTTGATGCTACTATGTTACTCAGCGAGTGATCTTTCTCCATTGGGTCTAACAAGCATAGTTCGAGGAACAAATAAGGGGTGAGTAAGAAGTATGACTTTGAAGAAAAAACATCTTACAATGGACTATTCCTGAACAAACCGTCATGCAGTGTCAGACTAGGCACGGGTTGACATCCATAATCGCAAGCGAATACCTTGGTCGCACACTGCATGGAAAGTGGTCACAGAAGGACGGAAGGGGCCAACACGGCTCTAAGCAAACGAGTCGCTCGGGCAGGTTGGCTTGGATAACAGGCAAGACCTCATCCATGACGCGCTCGAAACCTCGAACGTTCTCCAACAACCCAGCCTTAGTTTCCCATGGTTCATGCATCATCAAAAGCCTTAAAATTGATACATCAGAAGAACACATTGGACATGAAATGTCAGAGTGGGTTCAATACAAGGTTCTGCTGGAGCAGCATCCTTGAAGTTGCGGATGCACTGCCACATGGGCTTTGCAGCAGGATCAGCAAGGAGTTGCGTGTTCACATGTAGCCAGCTATACGGAGTACATGGGAATCCAGCGGTGTAGAAACCAACCTGTCCCAGCGCTGAGGGCCTCTTTGCACAATGTGAAGGTTTTGAATTCACTTGTGACGGATGCCCCCCTGCCTTGCGGTGATGTCGGCTGGCATCGACATCATGAACATCCTTGCAACACCTGAGAAAGTAAAAGCTTTGAGAAGGACTCAGAAGGACTTGGCTGAAAGAACTTTTCATTCGTTTGGCATGTGTTGCATACCTGAGATGTGATGGGGGTTGGTTCATGGCAAAGGCACTGCAGAGGCTCCCCATGGTTTGTAATCAAGAAGTCCATCGCCTTTTTGTCCTTCTCGGAGCAGCTCCTAAGAAGCGGCAAACCAAGGACATGGATCAAAAACTAATTGCAGCTTGTTACAATAATGCAGACTTATAAATGATTACGGTGACAAATTTCTTGATAAAGCTATTTCAACATGGTAAAAAGACAACTCCGTCAAGATGCTGAAGCACATTGCTGCCACAGAAAAACTGTTTGCAAAGTAGTTTCAATCAAGATGCATGTACTTCACCAGGTGCGCTTTGTGCTTGAACAACTTGCGTAGTGCCATCAGAGGGGCATCCATCCCAGAGCCTGCCAACCACGAAAAACAACTTGGGATTTTTTTTGTGACTTCATCCAACATTGCCTGTGTCTAAAAGCATCCAATCGTCCTCACTGGTTTGCTGCTGAGGCGCAGTCACTGGCATACCCAAAGGGGCCATGCCATCGATCAAGCCACGCATCAAAGTCTTAGTGGACAAAACGGTTTAGGGAGTTCAAGTTCGTTTCTTTGGGCTCCACTGTTTTTTGAACGCTTGGGTCACTTGGATTTTGATCAGACAAGAAACCGACATCCTTCGAGAAATCTTCCTCGCAGTGAACATAGCGCAACTGCATTGGCGTAAGCTCCTCCCAGGCAAGTAGCTGTCATAGAATGGTCTAGCATTTTTCTTGCTCATGCTATTGTTTTCATTCACAGTTGGTTTCTCCTCGACATGGTCACCGCTTTCATCATCAGAAGTAGATACTTCCCGCCAAATACCCATGGCTGGCAGCTAACTGTGCATGGTTTGATCCTGAATACCTTCAGAAGACCCGGTTAGCGTTTGGACAAGACCCGGTTGCAGTCGTACTTGAATNACCCATGGCTGGCAGCTAACTGTGCATGGTTTGATCCTGAATACCTTCAGAAGACCCGGTTAGCGTTTGGACAAGACCCGGTTGCAGTCGTACTTGAATGTAAACATATTCATCATTCCAACCACGTCTGGGGTTGGTTGCAATGTTGAAACTATATTGGTTGCAATGTTGAAACTACAAAGCAGGTTGCCTTCACAAATCTCAAGATAGGTCATATTTGCATGTCTTCATATGTCTTCATATGTCTTATTTTTTGGCCACGCACGTTTCTTTTGTAAACGAACCAACGAAACGTACAGCGTCAGTGTCGTGGGGGGGAATTATTTGAGACTTTCGATGATAAGGAATCCAAATTACTTAGATAGGCTAAGTTTCTCATTTTTATCTGATACCCATTGATAAATCGAATATAATAGAATTACTTACTGGTGCTTAGTAGGGAATGGGGGAATGGGATTATTATTAATGGTTATTATAGGTCATTCCCCCATTCCCTGCTAAGCACCAGTAAGATTATTTTCGGGTGATCCGCAGAATCCCTTCATCACCAGATTGGCTCAGGATTCCTTTGCAAATCCATCCATCGGAGGAGACGGAAGTGTCTACATTGCAGGCACAGTCGGACAGTGGGACAGTCCGTTGTTGTGCAAACAGGGACAGTGACAGTGACTATTCGTGGATTTGCCAGATAGTTCCTGTTTCTTCTTGTTTTTTTTCATTTAGAGTGATAGCGTACTGTTTCAACAAAAAACTGGTTTTGATTCAAAGATACACAGTGATTCAATGCTGAAAGTGTGAGTCCCGTTAACAAGCACCTGGCAAGCAGCCTGAGTCATCCGGACCACAGGTGAAAGTGGAGTGACTCTGGACTGGCAATGAGGTGTAAGAACGTCAGATCCGGAAAACTCACAGTTCAAGTTCAGGCTATTGTGAACAAGACAAGGTAGTATGATGAATTGTGCTGAATTGTGGCTTGTTTTTTTGCCACTTTCCATGATTTCATCCCATTTCACTCTTGTTGCCCAACTAGCAACATGTTCTTTATTGTTGTCGCTTGCATGGCAGTGGAAGAATGCAGCATCTTTGAAGCGTCACAGGGTTTCCACAAGTTTTACTGGCAAGTATGTGTTGTCATTACCCTCTGGTTATTTCACAGTTCGCCATGGAATAGCTGGCGAATTTTGGATTCGATTTTCCCAGCGAACGAAACCTCGATTTCGTGCAGGGGTTTTCCATGGCGAACTGTTAGTCATAGCCACAGGGTAATTTATGGAGCTGCTGGGAGACTGCTTGCGCAGTCTGCGAAACTTTGGGGAAGTTTCCAGGGTAAATTCAACACATCTACAGCAAAAAGGAATCACGAGTTGTATAGCTGTAGAATTGTGACCTTCCAGTCGATGTTTTTGTTTGGTATTTGAGCCCAGAGTGTACCACAATGAATCGAAACGATTGTTTTTTTTCCACATGTTATTGAATTGGTAGCCACCGATCTAATAATATGTAACATGTACATACTTTTTTCTCTTTCTCTCTCTCTCTCGATATGATTCTATATCATATCAATGTATAATAGATACATAGGATGCAGAGCTGAAGGTCAACTCCACTCTACTGATCTGCCGTCGGCCCGTCCTCTCAGGATCTATCGACTGAAGGATAGCAATGGAGATGGAAAGATTGACCCAGATGAGGTTGATAGTTTCGCCACTTGGAACGTTGGGAGTAGACAGCCCCAACATCAATCTATGATAGAATTGCATATTTATGTGACAATTTATTTTATACACACGAAACATATTGTTATACATACTAGTATATACCCCATATATATATATATATTAATAGAGTTTCTACATGCAGATATTCTGACATACTATTTGTGGCACTCAAGTCTGACGACTGCCCGTTTTTGAGTCTCATTGAGACCAACCCTCCGGATCGTCCCCCAGGAGCTGATTGACCAATGGATTTAGGGCTACCATTCTTTTTTCAGAACTTTTGAGTGGAGAACTTAAGTGACCAATTCGGATCTGGCCCCTGTTGAAAACTTTGAAAACATTGGAAACGGCCTGGATTTCCAGTTGAAAAAAACCCATGTCGCTCAGGACACTCAGAACGCTTTTCAAGGGGCTCCAGCTCTAAGTGGCTGGGATTGGCTGGGTGCCTTTTTTCGGGAATTGTGGGCGAGTCTAGAAATGAGGGGTGAACCCCACAATCTATGGCAATTCAAGTAGGGCACAAGATCATGAATCAGCAAACTTACAGGTACTCTATTGACAGACCCATGTCATGTGTGAAGATCCGTTTGAATCCTGGATTGTGTGAGTGATTTTGAGTGTATCTATGTTCGCTCAGCAGGAGATGAGTCTCAAAATCCCATAATGATGGTCCTTTTGGTTAAGTTATGATGTGATCATGGTGAAAGGCTTATTCTGCGCAGAGTATCAAGCACAAGATGTGTTTGATTGAATTGAATTGTATGTTCTTAAGGAGATGTTCAAACTTCCAGGAACACCCTTTGGACAAGAAGAAGCAGAAGATCTGTCTGGATAGTCTACTGAACCGCCTGGCCCACCAGACCATAGATGATAGTTGGTACTAATGGGAAAGTAGCCTTTAAGCAGGTGTGACTTTTACCAAGGTTTTGCATGTTTATTCATGTTTATTATATGTACACACTCATCATATTCATATTTTATGTATATCATTGTACATTTATATATCGATCCTGTTGTTTGAATCCTTGCTTTGAGGTTTTCAGGATCCAGGCTTCCTGGTGACAGCATGCTGGGGGTCATATGATCACTGTAGTGACTGTCGTGTTTCAAAGCCAATGTTTGTAAACAATGATAAACATTGATAAACCACCCATATTTTGATGGTTTATAAGTTTACCATCCATTTATGGTATATTTGGGGATGGTTTACTAAAGTTTACTATTACTTTACTAAGATCATTCTGGTTCTGAGTTTGTTCAAGGCGATCACCAAAACGCGCTAGACTATTTTTTTCCCCGTGTGTTTTATCTGAATGGGAGTAGCTTACCTTGGGCACGACCAACCGGTGTCATAGTGTACGTCTACCTATCTACCTTTGCACCAGGCGTATGATGAGTATCCATCCGTACCTCTGTACTTCATTTGCGGCGCCCTATGGAAGGGTTTCAAAATGGTTGCAGTCATGTCCAAGGCATTTTGGGGCAGGGCAAAATCCATTCCATGGTCACTTTGACTAGCCGCTGGACATTTCACTTGCCACGTTTTCGTCTCGCGCCTTAGGCGATGGAATTCTGGCTGCGGCACCCTGCAATGGTCTCTTCGTATTCCTCGAGTGATGATGGGATCCGAACCCGCCAAGATGGTCGAAGCGGATCCTGGTGAATAGGTCATCTTAAATGGGCAGAATGCCCTGTTTGTTGGACACCCAAGGGAAAAAGATTGGGGGATGTTTTCTGAAAACAGCACCTCCATGTTTTGGGTCTTGTGGCTGCTGAGAAGACCATACTTAAAGACTGAAGTGTCTGCAGCCTTCAGCGAGAAAAAGTTGTGAAGCGTCGGGTGCGTCATTGGTTGAAATGGGGGCCAAATCTTGAAACAGGTCATCCCTTTC
Source organism: Symbiodinium sp. clade C Y103 (assembly GCA_003297045.1). NCBI lineage: Eukaryota > Dinophyceae > Suessiales > Symbiodiniaceae > Cladocopium > Cladocopium sp. clade C. The sequence goes on along the minus strand of BGPT01000539.1, from coordinate 288,479 downwards.
CCCCTAGAACACCCCACTGAAACCATGGTTTAGCAATGTTTATTAGTGGACCATTTACACATCTTTGAGACTATAGGGGGATGGGAGTAGCAACACGACCCGCACCTCCCGGGTTTTGCGGGGCGGCACTCTCAGGTGCAGGAGAGAGGCTGGACCACCGTGTATTCCTTAGTGGCTTCTTGGCTTCGATGGAACTTGGAGGCGGACTGGTACCAACAAAAAGGGGGTGCACACGGTGACCACCCAAAATGGATACCATGAATTGAAAATTCCCGAGCTATCCTCAGAACAATCATATCCTAATTTGTTCCAAGGTTATCATTCAATGGGTTGGTTAAAGGGACATTTTACAGGACACCATGGTTTTTACAAGCAATTATAGGGCTTTCCGGCAAAGATTTTGCCTTAAATATCAACCTGTTTGGGATTGTCATATGGAGGTTTCCATAAATGGGGGGTACCCATGGGTACCCTAGTTATCATCCATTTCTGTTTTGGATTTTCCATGAAATAAACCAACCAGCTACCCTCTGGTAATTGAACGTAGCTATTGAAAATGGGCATAGAAATAGTGGATTTTCCCATTCATATGGTGATTTTCCATAGGGTATTGGGGATCCTCCATGGCCATGGAAACCCAGGGATGCTTCTAATCAGCACGACTGAGATCAGTGGCTCGTGTCCAAGTTTGTTCTTCACAATAGCCCCGGTTTTCACTTTCATTACCCTGTATATATATATATATCACTATATATGATGTATATATATATATCATTATATATATATATATGTATGATCTATATGTACATATGCATATCTCAATCCAATCCCAGTGTCGGTTTTATTTCTGGCGGTGCTTTGGGGCCTGACGGCCCCACTTGATTTGAAATAGTTAACCTATCCCTGCATCACTTCTTCAGTGGTTGCCGTGGCACCGTTGAGACGGCTCCGGCTCAGGTAATGATTTTGATCGCCATCAGCCTGGGTCCCAAAGAGTGAAGAGATGAGGAACGGACACCGCTACTGTGGTTGGTTGATGTTGGTTGTAGATACTTGAATATACAGACTGAGTTCCCTCCCATTTAGTCCATCGCGGATTAGATCCACAAAAATCAACATTACAATATTTCAATATTCGCCATTCATGGAACTTCTCCATGACCCAACATCGGAACCAGTTCATGTGGGGTTCTCCACAAATTGGACTCCGAACAGTTGATTTTTTGGTTGCGATCCAAATCTTCACTTCATGCTTGGGGCAAGTATCCCCAAAGCCACTGTGCTGATGTTTGTTCTAGATGGGTTAATTTTTGCCATAAAGTGGAAACTCAACCAACGAAAACCAGTTGTTTTTGGTGTCACGTACTCTCGGTACTCGGCAACGCTCCACGTTTTTGGGGTGGGGTGGGGTGGGGTGGGGTGGGGTGGGGGGGTGTAATAACGTCTTTTCAACTGCGTCCTCACACACACACACTTGTTGCTACGTTGTGAGATCTTTTCTTGCTGGGTGGGGTGGGCACCCCACCGATTATTGCAAGTTAACGCGCAGCTGTGTATACAGTACGTACGCTACTGTACGGTTTTCTTCCACTTGCACACATACGTCATGCTACGCTACTGTACCTTCTTCCACTTGCACATATACGTCATGCTACGCTACTGTACGTTCTTTTTCCACTTGCACACATACTCCATGCTACGCTACTGTACCTTCTTCTTCCACTTGCCATACGTCATGCTACGCTACTGTACCTTCTTCTTCCACTTGCACACATACGTCATGCTACGCTACTGTACGTTCTTTTTCCACTTGCACACATACTCCATGCTACGCTACTGTACCTTCTTCTTCNGCACACATACGTCATGCTACGCTACTGTACGTTCTTTTTCCACTTGCACACATACTCCATGCTACGCTACTGTACCTTCTTCTTCCACTTGCACACACACGTCATGCTACGCTACTGTACCTTCTTCTTCCACTTGTACACACGTCCTAGATAGGTCTTGTATGTGGCTTAAAAAAAACGTGTGCCGCATTGCTTGAAAAACAGACATGACAAAGTAATTAATCCCTGCTTGTGGGACTACGTATATTTCGTTTATCGACATGACAAGAAGGACTACACCGACACGCTGCTCTGGGTGAAAAAAAAGTTTTGCGTCCTTTTGCACTTCAGGACCATGAATGATGATACCTACAAAACACTGCAAATACCAGGTCAAATGCTCAATTTTGATCGATGTTACCCGAGTACTGAGGAGGCGTGTTACCTTGTTTTTCAGGGATGAGAGACCAATTTGTTTAGCGATAGACACAAGTTGCTGAGGGTTCATGCTAATTTGAGGTCTCAGACACAGTTTGTTTGAATCTACTCAATTCAAGTGTCGTGCAGTGTGGTGAGAGAAGGGTTTTGGGGTTGGACAATGGGAACTGAACTTCAATAATTACTGTATATTCAAAGAAATATGAAGGTTGGACACCCGAAAGTTAATACATCCGAGTTCACCCAACATATTCCCAAATTACCCTGTCAATTTACCATGTTTTTCTTGCATATTTCCAAGGAACCAGGAACTGTTGCAGCACATCTTTTCCGATCTTCCGAGACGATGGGTTCGGATCACGATCCAAACGATGTGCCAAATGTACAACGTTTAAGGTTCCACGTTTGATCATTACTTATCATTACAATGCAGGTTGATGGAAACATCATTCTAACTCTAATAAACAATCCCATTACAGCACCATTACAGCACCGTGAAACCTCCATTTTTTGAGGATCAGAACAGCTGAACAAAGCGAAACCCCGAGCCACGTTCCTCCAGTTCAGGTCCCATCGCCTTCAGAGAAGGCCTCAGGCCATTTTGTACAGCCGGGCTCCCTGATTGGAACAGCTAGAATCACTGGATTGGTTTAAGGGAAAATTGTAACCGGAAAGCCTCTATATTTGATGGGAAAATCCATGGTTTCCGGTTTAGATTTTCCCATTAACCAATCCATGGCAGTGTTTCCATGACGAAAAGTGTTGTTTTGTCATGTCGATTGTCAGCTGGTTTCTATAGGGCATGACTTTGGCTACCCCCGTGAGTAGCCTTGTGGCAGTGAATTTTCAAACCCCAGAATTGGTCCAAGGGAACATTTCCTGGAAATCATGGAGTTGTCTCTTCCAAATATGGAAAGTTCCGGCAAACTTTCAAATCAATCTCTTGACCAAAACATCCAATCTGACACTTGTCGCCTCCAGGGCTAGGCTTTTTGAACTGACCTCTGATGGTCCCCAAGTATCCCCAAGTAATTTTCAGATGGGTCTGTCCAAAACTGAGGAAATTATCAAGCTTAATTGCCAGTTTAGTTGGGAAAACCATGGGACGTCCTGGGATTTTGCGGCTCTTCCCATGAATTTTCACTGAAACGCATCTCTTTCGGGGGTGCTTTGGTCGCAGCATGGCTCGGCATGATCTGAGGTGGTGGTTTATTTGGCATGCCTCTCCTTGGTGAAGATGTGGGTCAAGGCCATTTTGAGCAAAAGCTGGTCATTTTTGGGGTGCGAAAAATGTGATGTTTCCTATTGTTTCTTGTAAAAAAAGGATGCCATACCGGCCATACTAATACAATATCATATAATTATGAACATCCGGATGTTGCCGCCTAGTGTTTCCTATATGGTTTCCAAAAACTATTGTTTCCATATAGATCCAGATAGTTTTTGGATGTTTTTTGGGCATCCTCACCAGTTTTTGGGTGGCAAGCCCAGATGGGATGGCTAAAACCTTGGCATGTGGAATCCTTTCTTTATTCCTGGGGAATAAACATGGGAACCTCCGAGTTCTCTTGAAATTTTGTAGGATTTGAGATTGGGTATCCTGGTATATCCTGGTGGGATCTCAGATTTTGCTATCATTTGCTACTGGCTTGTGGTTTCCAAACATGTTGCTATTGTCATCCCTCGAATTCGACGTCCAATTGGCCGAAACTGCCACGAAACGTGGTGGATCTGTAAACGTGCCGGGGTCGACTTTTTTGAGGGGTTAAAGTCGGAAGTTTATACGAAGAATTCCACTCTAGTTGGTGAGTTAGATTCCATTGTGATATCCAGTAAAACCATATTTTTGAATATTTTTGATATCCAATAAAACATATTTTGGTTAGTTACACTATGATATCCAATAAACCATATTTTTGAATATTTTTGAGATGTACCTAATAAACGTAACACAAACACATTCCACAGACCGTTGGTTAGCCACCGTGGCAGGAGACCATGAATGCTGGCCTCCAGTATCCAGATTCTATCACAGCGTATGGAACCTCAGGGGGTCCTAGTTAAAGCCAAGCCCGGACAACGTGTCCGAATTGGTTTAGCGAAACATCTGCAGGAAACCAAGTTAATCCAAGTTGGGGTGTTTTACCCGTAGTTTTACAGGTTCGGATTTTCCTTAACCAATCCATTGATAAGGCTCTTTTGGTTGATGCTTGTCACAAAGCTGGGGATATGATTCGGATAGAAGGCTATTGGAGGAGGTTGATTGACAGTGAGCAAGGCGGTTGTATGAAATGGTTTGATTGAAGGGTAATTACTACAGTATGATCCGCTGTGGGAATCCCAATCAACTGGGATGACCGTGGGTTCATACTGTTGGGCACTGCTGATTCGGTGGTTTTTTGTTTCAGAGCAGCTTCGCACAAGCACAAACTTGCTGAATACTGTATCAGATGATATCAATCTCTTCGGTGATCAGGTCTACATCTTGCACCATTCGCACATATGGGTTTGTCTGAAAATATGGGTATCCCCAAATCTACTGGTTCATCATAATGTTCCCGATTATAAAGGCCCCTTTGTAGATGTACCCCAATTTTCAGACAGACCTATACTACTCAATAGGGATTTAAGATTTCTGAAATCCTCTGAATGGGCTTCAGGTACCTGGTGCTGCGACACTGGGAAAATCAGAAATCCGAAGTGCACTGATTCACACCAAACACATCTTTTTCTGCATGTTTGCACACCACAATTTGGACACGCTGGAACAGGTGTTCACGTCAAAACATACAGGGCTCGGAAGCACTGACAGGATTCGTGTCTACAAAGCATCTTGTTGAGCGGATACACCTCCACTGCTCAAGTCAAATTCACAGGTGAAAAAAAGGCTGAAAACACATCAAGTACAGAAATCCATGGAAATCCCATAAAAATCCCATAGAATGCCGATAGAAATGGCCATAGAAAATTCCCTAAAAGAAACATATAACTTTTGTTGGCAGATGATGGTTCATGTAGGATCTCATCGCAGACTCCCGACTCTTCGGTATTAACATCCAAGTGCCAGATAGTTTCATCATGTATGTCATAATGAATCATTACTGATCACTATAATGGTTCGTTGTATTTCTGGTTTAGTGTCAATCCACATGTTATAAAGAAATGGTTTGGTTTCGAACCACTTGTATTCGGATTTTGGAGCCAAAAAAACCTGAACCAAACAAAATATATAGCTGGCTTGTTGCTTCACACTTCACACAAGGCAGCTCACTCGGGGCTTGAGGTTGCATATGTTGTGCACCTCATTAGCTGCAGCTGCCTTCGAACGGCCCAGACTCAGTGAGGCATCGTTGGGATGGGATGGGTCCATCCCAATCACAGTATTGAAAATCAACATCATGAAAAATCATGATCGATATACAGGATATACACATATTATATGTGTGTATATATATACACATGGTATTTGAAAATGATATTGACACAAATTAAGAATCAGCCCAATCAATTTTTGGATAATTGTCAATATTATAATCCCTAATTATATCAACTATCCCCAATCAACAAATGTTTCATTTGTGGATCGGATTCTTTCACCCAGCTGCAGCTATGCTCACCTCACAGGCATGGCTGGTGCTACCGATTTCCGCCTGCGCCCAAGCGGGACCCCTCCGTTACGGGGAGAATGAACTAGCAATGAAGCGGCTGGGGGGTGCGTCCCAGTTGGTAAGTATGTTTTTTGGATGTGGTTAATATTCAAAGTACAACCCAATTCTATATGAGTTCTATACCGCTCGGCAACTGGGATTCACATCCGATTGTGCAAGCCCACTGTTCTTTGATTACAGGAGATAATGCTACACAATATGCTGGGGATGATCATAATTCATATGTCCTCATTTAGAACACGGCTCAAATAAGGTTCATATAGGTTTTTTGTGTTGAATAATCCCGTTCCAATCGGTGGTTTCCCAGGTTTAAGTGCGAAACCCCTCCGGCATGGCAGGGAATCCTCGTTTTTGCATTCGTATCATCCAAAGTTTCCGGCGGATCCCGTAGATTTGGACAGTTCAATCAGCAAATCACAGTGACTCGAATGACGCAGACTTTACCCTCTGGTTCTGACTAACATAGCCATGGTATAGATGGCCCATAGAAATAGATGATTTATAGTGATTTAGCTATTCAAGATGGTGGTTTTCCATGGCGATGTTAAATAACCAGAGGGTATATAGTAAGTATCAGGATTGCTAGTCTCTTTGTTTAATCAGCTACTCCCAGTAGAAACCAAGCAGGGTGCTGAATACCTGCTGCCAAGCCCAAGCCTAATGATTTTGATCTCCTGATTTATGTCAACCTGAAGGCCATTGATCATTGGGGGTACCATTGAAGTAGCAAAATGATCGCAATTTTGGGGGAAGTTACCGATTTTTTATTAACATTACCCTCTGGTAAACTAACATAACTATGGAAAATCACAATTTTTAATGCGTAAATCAACTATAAATAGCAATTTTCAATAGCTACGTTAAATTACCAGAGGGTATCAACCAGGGTTTTACCAGGCAGGGCATTCGCCATGTTTGTGGTGCCAGGTCGTCAATGGAGGTTCGTTGCTCACCAACAACACCGCACTCCTCCATGGAGGCGAACATAAAGGATGCTGCCTGGGAATGGCGTGGATAGTTGAAACCATGAACCGCAAGGACCTGGAAGAATGCTGATAAATGGAGGTTTCCTAAAATAGGGGTACCCCCAAATCATCCATTTTAATAGGATTTTCCATTATAAACCATCCATTTTTGGGTACCCCCATTTTAGGCAATACTCATACTTAATGATAAGACTGCTGATTCTGACAATCATGATCTAAAAATCTAAACCCATCAAGGAAACGCCAATTTTCACAACCTAAATGAGGGGGAAAAACCAAGGGTTGTTTCGAGGGAGCCCATGCAACCTGGGCAGAAGACAGTCGTTGAGTATTGCAGATTTTTTCATTGTAGACGTTCAGACGTTCAGACCACACTTTCTATTCCCACGTAAAGGCATGGTAGAGGAAAATGGCTGACAACTTCCAAGTGATTCATTTGGGGGTTCCCTAAGCAGTGATGAACATGTGTAATCTCGGCATGTGTAAATCAGGGGTTTATGAATCCTGGGTCAACAATACAAGCTCACCCTTGGATACCTTGGTGTGTTCAACCATCATTCTCTCCCCATTCCCCTATGTTTCATCGTAAAGATTCGTAAAGCCACAGTTGTGCATCCTAAATGCATCATTTTTTTCGTGGTAAAACACCACCATTTTTTCATGGTTTATCACCATCATTTTCCAAATCCCAGCATTTTTCATGGTTCACCAGGGGTGGCCTTTGTGTCCATGGTCGTTCGGACCTCGGATCCTGGAGCAGTGCTGGTCGGGAGTATGCCATGATTGCGATGACCCTTCATCCTATTTTACCCTCTGGAATAGCTGGTGAATTTTGGATTTTCCCAGCGAACGACACCTCCATTTAGTTCAGGGATTCTCTATGGCTATGTTAAATAACCATATATTGAACTGATATGAACTGATTCTCCCCAATTGAAGATGTGCTTTTTTTTTCATCCCCAAAGGGTAGGTGCGACCGGCGGGACTTCCAAGCGCGCTGAGTCCTCGTGCTCACCGATGTTCACTTTCTTGCTAGAGCTCTGCAGAAGGAGGCGGCCATCTCAACGGGGAAAATGATGAAAAAAAACATGTGATTTTGAGGTGCTCCAAGTTAGATCCACCTATGACATCCTATGACCCCATAAGATTGCATGCTATAGTTGAGTTCCAGGCAAAATATTCTATTACTGTATATATTATATGATGTATACACATCATATTATATCATTCATTTTACTTGGGTTCGATTCGCTAAAGACATAAGCAACTATTGAAGATTTGTAGCAGACGGAGATATTTTTATATGCACATGCAAAGCTTAGACTTGCGCTAAGTAGCGGTTCGGTTTTCGGCAAGGCTTGTATGACTATTTCTTGGTGCCACAATCTCGATCATTCTTGAAGTATCCAAATTCAGCTGGTCATCGCTTGAAGTCCTGCGTTTGAGAGTGAATTTTATAGGGTTCTAGATGAGATGGTGCATTACTTGGGTTGTAGATTCTACTTTTTGCATCTTTTTTTCTGGTGAACAAGTCGTACAAGTGCCTGTTACATTCCTGTTCTTGTTGACTTCTACGTTTATTTGAAATACGTTTTGATGTACATGAATCCACTCACCTTCCCATGTTGGGTATGTGCTACTATGTGCTACGGCCCCCACAAGCCTCTAAGTTAGGTACACAAAGTGGTTTGGTCATTTCATATGTTAGGGCCCAGACACTATTGGAATGTACTGGTGATATATGTGTATATAATATATTCCCAGGATCAATCAATTTGCTCAATTGCAGTGCTGCAGACCCGCAATTGGATGGTTCGGCAACTCCCGATGTCAACTAGTGTTGTTGTTTTGAAATGTGGCTATCTTATCCGGCTTCTATTATTCCTGGGGTTACAATCCATAACAAACCCCAGTCAATTCAATATTTGCAACCAACTGTTTATCTGATTGCGTTTATAGCCCCGATGCCATCAAAGTTCATAACATTGTGCAACCACAAGCATCAATATCAATCAGTATCAATTCATATTAAGGGTTTGTCTGAAAATAGGATACCCCTAAATCCACTAGTTTATCATCATTTTCCCATTATAGAATTGCTATCTTAGGGATATACCCTATTTCAAGACACGCCCAAACTTCTGTTGGTTAGTAAATCACATGTATGTTCCATTTAGATCCCGTGAATATCCCATGAATCCAGATAATCCCATCATATCCCCATTAAGGTTGGCTATCTCTCCCATTAGTGGTATCACGTTCATGTCCCTTTCATACCACTGATATCCCATGAATATAAATAAATAAATATATATATATATATATGAATATCCAGTATCCATGAGTTCACAGTATCCCCATTACCATCTCCCAAAGTCGATGCTGGTGATATGAAAATCAATGTATCCATTTTGCCATGAAAATTCATGGGGATGTCACAGCTTGTGTCCCATGAATATCCCACTAACATGAAGATTCATGGTGCATGGAGACTAACTGGTATGTTAATGGATATTATACATTATTATAACCATGATTTGTGGTATTCCATAGCATCAATATCCCCATCTAAAAACCCGCAAGAAAGCTGCGACAACATGCGACAACATAGCCCTCCATTCGTCTTGTTTTTAGGCGTACCTTAGACTTCCTCACAGCTTTCTCAGTGGTGTTGGTGTGCTTGGGACCTCGGCTTTACAGATTTCCAATCGAAGCCTGCAAAAGATCTTAAGATTAGGGATCCTCAAAACCATGTGTTTCAAGACTAAAATGCTCTAATTTAGGATGGTTTGGGGTACAACCTCCATAAAGTGCCCCAAAAGCCAATGGATTTATCATCATTCTCGCATTGTTTCGTGGCTATTTAGGGGGTTCACTCTCCCATTTTCAGACACACCCAGAACGGAACGCAACGACGTGTGGTTGGCCTTGTGCTTTGCCTGCATGATGTTGACCAAAATCAACTTGTCCAAACCAAACGGGGGATGTTTCGGGAATTGGGAAGACTGGGTACCCCCTAATAGTCTGACGCCGTACACGTAGATGCTCTATTTCAGGAAAATAGTCTACACAATCAAGTTGGATGTTTAATTGCCATCTTGGCTTCTTCGAACACAATGGATGTTTGGCGCTTCATCACCATGTGAATCATGGTAGATAAGTCCCGCGTGATGGGTTTGGCTCGATTACATCATCATCATCATCATCATCATCATCATCATCATCATCATCCTCATCCTCATCATCCTCATCGTCATCATCGTCCATCGACATTTTGCCGGAGTAGTAGGCAGTAATAGTGATGATAATAATCTATTACGCATAGCAATATGATCCCTGGCGCTCCAAGTACCATCTCAGCTGCAGTGTTTGAACCTCAAACCAGCCCCAAGTACTGTACAGTCTGAGACGGTGTCTGGAGTAATAGGGAATGATGATAGGTCCTACTTGGAGGATCATCCCACTTAGTAACTGGTGAATAACCCTGCTGAATAAGTGCCCATTCAGTGGGCGATCCCATCTATAAATGGCTTAAAAGTAAAGCATGGTTATGGAGCACTTAGGATCCGTGGGATGATCCTCCAGTCGTCCCATGATGGACCCCCACCAGCATGACCAAATTGCCAAGGTTGTGGCAGCGCTTTCTGCGTTCGGGGAGAGAAGGCGCGGGCTTCAAATGTGTCCGTCGAACGCTGGGAGGTGTTTGAAAACGTGGGTTGTTTCATAGGACTAGGGTCTAACCACGACTAAAAAAATATATACCACGACTTTAACAAAAACACGGTTGAAAGGTCATTATGGTTGAAATTTCATCAATGAATCAATGATGGGGATGGGGTTTAGTAACAGAACCAAAGATGACCCCAGTGATCAGGATTTATCAGGGGCAAATCCCATCCACAAGTACGTTTGAGGGTGAATCTTCACATATCCCCTGGTAAACTAACAGTTTGCTATGGAAAATCACCATTTTTAATGGGACAATCCACTATTTCTATGGCCATTTTCAATAGCTATGTTAGTTCACCAGAGGGTAATCATTCATTATTTGGATTTATTTGGAGGGTCACCTACGAGGGTGATCTGGTTGAATCGCCATGATTTTTGTTGTTTGACGGGTATTGCGTATGTCATACCCATGATCATCACCATACTTGACGGATGGTATATTTATGAGGGTTGAAATGATTTATGGAGGTTGTACTTTTTCTACCCAATAAGAATGGTGGAATATTCATTAATATACCCGTGAATCACAAAATATATCATTAATCCCCATGTTAATGGGATATGCAGGCTATATTCGTTCGTAATTACTTTCTCTGCCCTTATCATTCAGGGTAGTCCTGACCGAATGACTTGATCACTTGATCGCCAGTGGTGAAATCAATGAATCAATCAGGCTGGTTCGCAGCAACATTTTAGAGGGAATGTAATGTTTGAAATCATTAATTAATATACTGACTATTAACATACCGCTAATATCATCTAATATCCCAGTCATATCCCCTTCATATCTGGTTAATGTCTCATCCCCTGCAACCACGATCATATTTCTTGGCAGAGCCAATAGCACTCCCCATTGTATAGACAAGAAATTAGACCATTCATTCAAGTTGGCAACTAGATGCTGGTGACATGGATATGGGCCAACTGATGAGGTTAACAGTGGATGGATCAGAATTCGATGGGAACAGGACTGCAGGACCTACCTCCAGATCTTGTGGGTAAAAATCGGTAAAAACACAGCGGGTTTCCTGTAGACTTCCCAAACTTTCCCAAAGTTTCGCTGGCCACAGACTGCTTCCTTGCTGGCGCTCCTTTTCGCAAGCATGGCTGCGCTATTGCGTCCGGGACCCATGTCTGTCTCCGTCCACAATGGTGGGTATGGTGAAGTATGGTGGGCATATCGGTAATAGTACCAAGCGATCCCATAAATTGAGGTCTCCACTTTGGACCCATATCAGTGTTGACACGGGTAAACTCACCTGACACAGTCTCACTTTTCCTGGGAAAAGAGTGGAACATCATTGATGAAATTTTAAGTGATTTTCCAGTCAGCTTAATGTGGTAAACCCAATAAACACCAATAAACCTACCCTTTGGTGATGATTTGAATCACCCAGTAAGCATTGGGTCTACCACGTTAAGCTGAGACTAGCAGAGGTTGATCTGAAGCTTCAAGTGCAGCCACTGGCGATGAGGCCACGATAGTTGGAGGTGGCTGAAATATGCAGTGTAGCAGATGCAGTTGTAAAGCACTTTCACTTTCTTTTTGCCCTCTGGAAATCAAACATGGCAATGGAAAATCTACCATTTACAGATGATTTTCCCAGCTGTAAACCTTCATTTATAGGGATTTTCCATTGCCATTTTTGATTGCCAGAGGGTATATTCGTCTTTGTTTGTCTATTTTTGGTGACAGCTACCTCAACTACGGACTTTTCGCACATCTCTTTCCAGTCGAGCCTTGCGACAAAAAGACACAGAAACAATGTGCTGAGGTGCGATGAAAAGCGTGTGGCAGCATGCGCGGAGTCCCAGATGGTGAAATGTGAAGTCTTGAAGGCAGTACCAGGACGTGTTGGATGACTGGTTGAATCACTTGGTTGAGGTATGTTGAGGTACCCTCTGGTAAACTAACACAGCTATGGAAAATCACCATTTTTAATAGGAACATCAAGTATAAATCACCATTTTCTATAGCTATGTTCGTTTACCAGAGGGTATTACTTTCTGCAAAGTTTGGCAACAGATCCTAGTAGATGTTGTCAAAATCAGAACCACAGGAAGTGACCTTTGGTTCAGATCCAAATGGGATCAGTTTGGGGTGACATTTCATGCCATCAATGAGACTACCCTCTGTGAATCTAAGACAACAAAGAATTAGAATTCCATATTTGTGGGCTATGTACCCATGAATTTGGAATTTCCACCAGTTGTGTGTTCTTGTTCTTCTCTTAAACAAAATAGCAAATTGCAGCCGGCTATATATCTCCAGTTGCGCTGGTTTGTTCAGTTGCCTAACACTAAAAGATCTAGTAGCCATTTATCAAGTTCTTGTGAATCTGCTGAGACATTTTCTGCAAATTTCGCTTGTTCTCCTTTCTTCTGGTTTCCAAACGCCCTGCGCTCGGCTTTGGTTCAGGAATTGTTGACCATCAGCGTGTCTCCAATGAGGCGGGGGGATTTAGAGTCGGACTGCAATGGAGAAGTGACCAGTGGATTATGACCACTAAACATGGGCTTTTTGTGCGATATGACTGGGGATTCTTGATCGGATAATTATGTTATTTTTTTTTTATTTATGAAAACAAACTACGTAGAATCAAAAGTGGGATGGTTTACCATGGTTTACCCATATTGGAGGATGGTCAGGTCATCAATCCATTAGTAGGGAATCATAGGGATCTGTATATTTTTTGGGAAGGAATTCCCATTGTGGGATGGACGACTATACCCCATAGACCATGTTTTGATTCCTGAAACTGATTAAACTCCATAGTTTCGCGTAGAGTTACCCAGTGATGTCTGAGTTGTGCCAAGAATCAATTCAGATTACCCAGCTTGGATTGCTCAAGCTGGATCAGGATGACAGGTTTGAAGCCTCCAAACTCCGTTGCTTTCAGGGTCTTATGCCCAACAAAGACTTCCTTGGGCTTCCAACTGAGCACTTGTCCTCATGCTTCGTGGCAGTACCCCAATACCCCGCAATATCACTCTTTTGTTTCTTGAAACTTTACACTCCATGGTCTTCAAAATTACGCCAAAAGGTTCCCATTCCTTTCGAAACATCAGCCAACATACGGGTTTGTCTGAAAAAAATGGTACCCATTCCATCGATTGGCTGATCAGCATAAAAGTCCGATGAAAACCCACCATTGTTTGGTGGCAATAAATCATCCCCCGATGGAAATCAGACACCATCAGTTTCCCAACCTTTTACCTATGTCCATTGGGTAAAACGCCCACTTTTGGACCTACCCTCTGGTTTCATCCAACATGGCTTGCTGGAGATTCCACCATATTTATAGACGATTTTTTCCAGCTACAAACCTCCATATTTATAAGGGATTTTCCAGCCAGCCACGTGGCGACACCGGAGGATCCACCATGTGGAGGTTTCCTAAAATAGGGGTACAATCAAATCATCCATTTATAGATGGATTTTCCATTGTAAGCCATCCATTTTTTGGTACCTCCATTTTAGGAAACCCCCATGTGTAAAAAATCACCGCAGCAGTGGAGGTTGGTCTTCTGGAGCGGCTTCTGGTCCTTTTGGATCACCATCTCGATGGTCGCCATGAACGAAGGCGCTGAGGTGCGGACGGCGACTGGGGAGCCAGGCAACAGAAGGGAACAACGAACGTGGGGCTGTTCATAGTGATTTGATTGAAAGTCATACAATGCTAAATAGAGTGAGAAACTATATATTGTTATTTTGTTTTAAGATGTTTTAAGTATGTATGCATAGTTGTTTTGAGTGAAACCATCATACCAAAATAAACATCTACTGTTTGGGAAAACGCTTTGTATGTATAGCCCCTGTATGGTAAATTTGAGTCCAACATATGTCTTGGAAATATACAATTGAAATCAATTGATTGATGTCTGTCAATTTTGTATGAGTCACTGGATTGGTTGAAGGGAAAGTTTACAGGAAACCATGGATTTTCCCAACAAATATAGGGGTTTCCTGTAATTTTTCCCTTAAACCAATCCAGTGAATGAGGGAAATCATGTGTTTTTCTTTGGCTGGATGCTTTTATGAATGCCATTCCGTGAGATGGTCCATGGGCAAGCAAACCGTACAGGCCTGGCTTGGTCCTGCCCGCCAAAAAACATCTTCTTTCTCAAATGCTGTGTATCCTCCTTTGGTTCCCTTGGTTCTCCTATGGAGGAGAATGGATGGGGTTGGAGTGCTCCTCAAATCAACATGGACAAAATGAACTTGCTTGCGAAGTCAGGAATCCTCATCGATTCTACGGTTGTTGATTTCACCCCCAATACGGCCATAGTCATAGTCCTATGGCGATTAGGCACCCATTTTTTCTGTTTCGGAACTGCACCAACAAGCCCCTTTCAGTGGCTTGATATCTGATAGATTCTGATAGTAAACATCCTAATTATACTATATTATACTCATCATAGTCCCATTCTGATCACATTCCCATGACCACCTCTGCAGGCGCTGAGACATTTCCCAAGTGCCAAGCCAGAAGCAAAGAGCGCCTTTCTTTGCTCCATCGGCGCTGCAGTGGCGCCACGGCGACACAAGAAGACAGACGGGAGCATCCCACTGAAAGGGAGAGATAGAACCCCCAAAAAGGATTGGAAAAGTATAATTATTCTATAGTCAAATAATGGTAAGCTGTTTTGTCTATCTTTTTAGCGGGTTGGAAGAAAAAGTCAGTCGTGTTTTTTTAAAAACATCTTACAAGCCCCTATAGCAAATTCCCACTAAAAGTGAATATATCTATAGTAACCCACTATAAATTACTGTTCTACCGTATCTCTTTGGGGTTATGATTTACATTCCAGTTTTTATGGTGAAAACTCCAAGCCCGTGGCGGTTTTTCAGCTGAGGTGCTGAACATCACCCAGTGCTTTGCTGCACCTTGGTGTGCTTGGAGTGCTACTGTAGTTGACTGGGTAAAGCTGGTTTGAGTCAGTGAAAATGTTGATATGATTGTCATAGATTGGAATGAAACAATGAAACTCAAGATTGGACATCTGAAACAGATCGAAATGAAGTGGTTTAGATCCCTTTGATGAAACTAACCAGGTAGAAATGAAGTTGTTTGCAGGGTCACACGATCTAAGATTCGCCATGTATCCTTTGTGGGAGCACATGTAGATCCTGCTGATAGGTGTCATCGATACTCCAAAATGAAGATCCATGTTCACCAAGCAACATAGAAATGTATACAATCTAGAAACCCCAAAAATAAAACAGTAACATCCCACTAACATAGTGATGATTTACTTTTCTATTTTTGTTTCGTGATTCCTCTGACCCCCACTATTTATTGGAAAGTTCCCTAACCAGGAAAAAGGATTCACATTCCAGCAAACATTCAACCTTTATTCTGTTTGAGCCAGTTCACATGGTATCAACATTTGGTTATACATATGTTTGTTTCTGTTTATATATACATTTATATGTATACATATATATACATATCACTGTGACTATATATGTGTATATATATATATACATATGTGTGTATATATATAATATTATATACATACATATTATTGTAATATTTAGTATTATTACATATTTGTATCACCTATTTCCCAGTTCTTGGTCATGGCACCACCACTGCCCTCATCCGCGTGTAACAATCCGCGTCTAGGTGAAACAACTGGGCGCTCTGCTACAGTCCATAGTGGGTTGGAGCCTCGAGTCCTTCTGTTTGACTATCACTATCACTCATGGTTAATCCATTGATATCGCCACTATATCCCCATACCTGGTAAACTAACAGTTTGCGAACTGGAAAATCAATGAACATCCTACCTACATTTTTAATGGGAAAATCAACTATTTCTATATGGTCCATGTTTTCAATAACTATGCCAACTATGCTATGTGAATTATCCAGAGGGTAAATTGATTTCCAACGAGTCGAATGATTGCATGGTGGATACGTGATACAAACACATCACATTATTCGATATCTCACTAAACATATCCTTTGTTTGACATGAAATGGACGTTAGCTGCTCGTAGTACTATGTGGTACCTGACGTAGTGCGTGATGTGTTTTAGATACCTGCTAGGGCGATTGGTGAAAGTGAGTCATGAATGACGACATACCCTCCTGCAATTCCTTGCAGTTTGCTATGGTTAAATGGCCTGTTTCTAATTATATAGATGATATTGGCTATTAATTAATCAATATTAATCATAGTAATTGTCCAGTTCGCAAAGTGTCATGAATTATCAGAGAGATAGTTCCCATGAATATCTCCATGTTTGTTGGCTAAATCTCTATTAGCTGCGCAACCCGGTCGCAACGTTTGTAGCCCTGCCTGAGGCAATTTGAATCTCATCTTGGTGATCGCACTCTCACAGGCCTTAGCAGATGGGGAGGGAGCGGTTTTCTCGCAGCTGTTGGGAGCTTTGAATCGACTTGGGAGAAACAACATGATGTGTATAGCCTCCCTGGATTTGTACGAACTTCTTGGCTTGAAAATGGGTTCGTCTGAAAATAGTGTACTCCCAATTCCAATAGATTATCATATATTATTATCTTCATTTTCCCCATTGAATCATTGGATTGGTTTTAGGGAAAATTTACAGGAAACCATGGATTTTTCCATCAAATATAGAGGTTTCCTGTAAATTTTCCCATTAACCAATCCAATGATTGAAGTGATTATAATTGGGGGTATCCCCTATTTTCAGACAAAGCCAAATGATGAAGGCGGATTCTGTGAGTGAAACTCTCCTCTCCCGGCTTGACTAGTCGACGGTCTGGCGGTGTCCAAATAGGTTTGAAGTTGGAAAATCCCAGGAATCACATGTGAAGCTCTTCTGAATCTACGGGTTGATCGTCAATTTTCCTGAGATCCTGGACAGATACCAAGAAGATGATGATTCTATATGATTCTCATAGGACATCCATCCTTACTAAAAAAGGGAGCTCCTAAGGATTCACTGAATGCACAAAAGCTCTTGATTGTTCGTAAGATATTCTTGTGGCTATGGATATCCATGGACCAGATCTCAAGCCTTTGCATTTGGGGGTGATCTGAAATCCTTCTATCCTCAAAGAGGACCCGTCAGTGACTAGAAACCTCAAACTAGCATTGCATGTTTTGCGTTAAAGCATTGCCAGCATCGCAACATCCCCGTTCCACCTGGCAGCATTTTCCAACCAGGCTTGGTTGCAGGAAAAGGCCAGGCAGCTGGTGGAGCAGTTTGATGTAGGTTCTGTGGAAGAAATGGGCGCTTTGAAACTGTTGGGCTTCGCCCATGATTTTGGAATAGGGAAGACTATGACAAATCATCGGACGGAATGGATGGAATGGATGGAATGGATGGAATGGATGGAATGGATGGAATGGATGGAATGGATGGAATGGATGGAATGGATGGAATGGATGGAAAACCATGATCTCTTTCATTTGTGATAGTTTGAAACATCTTTTCCCGCAAACGAATTCTTGATTTTTCGTTGGCCAGTGGTGTATCTGTATATTATATAATAGACTAAACATATATACTGTATATAAAGGATATATTTTGCATGTATATGATATCATATGTATATATATATATAAATATCACATATATCTATTTTGATATATTTTCATACTAATATACATAAAGTATACTGCTGGATAGTATACCATTCCGATCCATATTTCAAAAAGCATGGCGAATTCCCGATCAGAATTGTCGTTCCCAACGCTTCAGTCCAGCAGTCCAGCGTCTCAGAAAGAATAGAAGGGCACTGTTCTTACTCTTGACAGAAGGGTTCAAAATGACCCAAAGATCATGAAATCGCGAGGAAGTACAATATGTCTCAATCCTTCCAACTATCATCATACCCCATTCCAAAGCTTATTCTTGTACTATCCGTTACTATCCGTCAGTGATGATCATGGGTATGACATACAGATACCCATACCGATACCCACTCAACAACAAAAAAACACATGCGGTATTCAACGCCCGAAAGGTGACCACCCGAATAAGCCCTTCTCATTGGGGGGCTCATCTTTGGTTGTGTACCTAAACTCCATCGCCATCATTGATAGATATTAGTTACATAACCAATGCGTTACTGGTAGTTTATAGAATTTTATGATTATCATCAATAGCCAACGGATATTTAGTTATGGATATAAGCTACATAGCCATCTTTGGTTATTCTCAAGATATTTCCAATGCATTCTCAATTCATTCAGATCCCATCACATCTCTAATTCTCTCCACTCCCAAGCCCAGTGTAGTCCAAGGATTGGTGGAATTCCCCAGTGTATTTCCAATATATTCCAAGTATAGCTTATATCTACACCCTCCAAAACGCATTCTGTAAGTATCATGATTAATGATATACCCTCCTGTAAACACATGAAAAGATGTGGAAAAGCAATCATTTTATCATTTTCCAAACAGGTTTTCCAATGGGTTGTCCACATCTATATTACTTTACCCCACTATAAAATCCATTTTCTCGTGGTAAATCCAATCATAAACCATCCCCCCATAGAGGTTTATGATATTTTATTACTAGGTATATCATATCCCTATGACTGGGTGTTTTATTAGAGGTTCGCATTAGGTTTTCCCATGAAATCTCATATAATCCAAAAGAGATTGATATGAATTTCCATGAAATCACCATGATAAATCACCATACAAATCCCATCAGATCCCTATAAATCACCATAAACTTCCATAAATCATTATGTAACTGGATTTTTATGGTAACTATATGTAATTTATAATAGATGTAGCCATTATACATCATATATCTTTATAGTTACCATTAAAAATCCATCATGGTAACTATATGCAACATATAAAATACATGTAACCATATGTACCCTCTGGTAAACTAACATAGCTATGGAAAATCACCATGCTATTAATGGGACAATCCACTATTTCTATGGCCATTTTCCATAGCAAACTGTTAGTTTACTGGAGGGTACATCCCCTTTTTTGATGATTTTCCCATTGAAACCTCCATTTAGTTCGGAGATCCTCCATGGCTATGTTAGTCATAACCAGATGGTAAATCACCATGAACTCACCATTGAACCCATCGTTTCGTTTTGGTAAAAGCAGGTCACCTTCTGGCAGTACGTGGGTGTGCTTCTCTTGGCAGCTGGAACCTTCACCAGCCGCGCGGCCTTTTTTTGGGATGGACCACCGAGCGGCGATCGTATTTTCGTAGGAAGTTTATGGTATTTCTCTAGGATTTCTCTAAGATGCTCTAGGATTTCTATAGGATTTCTATGGGAGATTGAGATAGTATGATGTAGTTCGCCTCCAGTGAAGCAATAGTTTGCTATGTGAAACTACCCTTTTCAAATACTAGTGGCGAACTAGATGAGCCATGGCTTCCATAGCTAAGTTAGATTTCCGCTGGGTATCTCAAATGGCCCGAACTGAAAAGTTCGGTGAGGTACTGAATGTTTACATGTGGTGCGTCTGAAAATGGTGCATATCATCCCCAATGTATAGACTTTCAAGAGGGAAAACAATGATCAACCGCTGGATGGAATGGGGTAGCTCATTTCAGACAAACCCGTGTGCTCATCAGTTGTTTATGTGTATTTGAAGGCAAAGAAAGCATCCAATAAAGATGGCCCAGATCGATCCGCATCAACTTTTGGAGAGTTAGTTGCCTTTCTTCAAGTCGTGGGGTCCAAAAACCACACAGACATCGTTTCAACTCCCGGCTTCAACCACTCAGGAAGCAAGATCTCTGATTTCCCCCACCTGCCAGGTGAGTTTTTCTAGATTTTGTGTAAGCTTGTCCTTTCTTCCTTCCTTCAGATTATATGCTAGATAGAATGCCGATGGAATGTCAGTTGGTGGGTAAACATCCTATAGCAAAGGTTTGCGGGCCCCAGCCAATGATGACACTCCAAATTGCGATGGTTTACTGCCACGCACAAACAGCACTACCAAACAAGGGCGGAGTGTAACATCCTCATAGTAAGCGAAGAATAGATGGAAGTAATTCATCACTATTTTACTGGGATTGATTTATTTTCCTATGTTTTTTTGCATTTTTTTTTGATGCTATACATTGAATATGTCTGTGCATCTTTGGGGATATTGGCGGTCTTATCCACAAGGAAATTTGGATGATCCCAGTTGCCGTTCACAGCGGCAGCGCGAATGCGCCCAGATAAATATGGCGACCTTCAGAAGAAGAGCCAGCCGAAAGCTGATGAGAAGGCCAACGGCGAAGAAACTCAGTTTATCTGCGTTTTTCCATCACTTTGCGCTGCCTGTTAAACGTGATGAGTCTTTTTCGGGGAATGGCAGATGATTCGCAAGTGATTACGGGATTTCAAGTTTGTAAGCAGAGAATGGCAATCTCAAGTTCTCCGATTTTGGATGAGACTCTGGAAGCCTCGGGTGACTTGAAGAAACATGTCCGCAGATCTGTGCTGGAGGGTTGAAACGACTACTCTGTGTTTCAAAAATGACATGTGATTCCAGAATAGAATGGGGTTCCAAAATTTATGGATCTTGATTTTTTGGAAACTCGGATTTGCGAAGCCAAATCTGCAAACTGCCATATGATTCAGTTCTCAAACAGTGGCCACCAGGCAAAGTTGGTGGAGAAACAAGCTGCAGGGCCCGAAGGGGCCCAGGCCGATTTCATCGAGGGGTCGTTGGAGTAGGAGAAAAATGGCGATTCACCCAGAAAAAAGTTTTGAAATCACAAGTATAGTGGTGATGATTCACAGTTAAATGCTATGAAATGGTGATGACTAGATGATTTTGCTTGATTTTCTCAGTTCACACAGATGGGTGGGTAGATAAGCTCACATACCTCGCTGGAGAATCTCCTAGTTAGAGCCACCAACTAGCAACTGCGATGGCCACCCCCTGGAGATTGACAAATCCACCTTTTTGGCTTGGACAGATCCCATCAAACCAGAGTAACCCATTGGCATTCGAATGGGAAAACAACATTCAATCTATGAAGAAATAAAACATGTTTGGCATTTATCATTATTTTTCCATTCTTGCTGGATGTAAATATATGTATATTATATATGGATATCTTGTGATGTTTTTATTGATATCAGTAAATGCATTTGTCACACTTCTGTTAGCTAATACCCTATGTTACTATGTTTCAGTAATACCCTATGTTTCAGTACCAGTTTCCCATTTTAATCATTGAATCATGACAGTAGCAGCATGTTTTATCGTAAACCACCAGTGTTGTTCCCAAAACCACCATGTGTTTCACAGCCTCGTCATGTCCGCCGCCAGGCCGCGTCCAACGCCACCGAGCAGGTGCCGGAGGATACCAGCAGCTGGGACTGGTTGGATTTCATGATATTTATAGTCATTACCCTCTGGTAAACTAACATAGCTACTGAAAATTGCCATTTATAGTGGATTTTCCCAGGAAAAATTGTGATTTTCCATAGCTATGTTAGTTTACCAGAGGGTAATAGTGATGATATAGTGATGAACCAATAGTTAATGGTGATGACTAACTAATAATTAGTAAATTTCACCACTAATGTCATGATCAATGTTCCCCGCAGAACCAAACGTTCGCCCACCCCCATATAATATCCCAGCATTACCACGATTTCCACTCATGTTCCATGCGCTACCACAGTGATAGGTCATACGTTCTGTCCCGATTCCTCTGGAATACAAATCAGCCACCCCCCTCAANTTACCACGATTTCCACTCATGTTCCATGCGCTACCACAGTGATAGGTCATACGTTCTGTCCCGATTCCTCTGGAATACAAATCAGCCACCCCCCTCAAAAAATACGTGCAAGGGTCTTATATTGAGGCTGTTCTGTTGAATTACACAACAAAGGAAAGAGATAAATCCACCACCCCCCCTCAAGCAATATGTACAAGGGTCTTACAATGTCTAATACTGCTGATGTGGCTCCTCGCCATGCCTGGGATGCCAAGTATGCTACTTGGCTCATTTCCCAATAATTTGCAGCAACAACCCTTCGCAGACTTCGTCGGGGTCCGTTACAAAGAATGGCCGTTTTGTCCGAGAAAACATAGGCTCCGGGCAAACGTCCGGATCTGTGCGCAATGTTCATCAGCTGATTTCATGATGGTAGTTAACGGTGATGAAACTAGTGATGAACATAGTGATGAAAACAGTGATGAATAGTGATAAACATAGTGATTTAATATCAATAGATATCAATAGTGATAAGTGATATAATTAATAGTGATGTAGTAATATAAAGAGTTAATCTGATATTCATAGTTAGCTGATAGGTACATAGTTAGATATCAACAGTTAGACTAGTTAATATTCATAGCTAATAAGTAAATAGTTCGTTCGTAGTGATTTACCGGGGATCAATAATGATCATTGGGATTTAACATTGATTTGATATGTACTATTCATAGTTCATATTTATATAGCGAATTATATTATCAATATATCACAGGAAACAGGTTCATCTCTCTATATATATATTATATATTTATGTATGTCAATAGTCAACCCATAGTTAACGAAGTTATAAGCCAAACACATGTTCATGACTATCAATATGTGATGATAAGTATATATGTGGTTTAATTGTGATTTAATAGTGATCATTATTCTACTATGAGTCAGACCTTCTCCGCATCGCAATCCCAGGTGGGAGCGAAGAGGTGAAAGATGCCAGGCGGTGCTCGAGATTTTTGGGGTTGATCAACCGGATATTACTCTCCTGTAAATATAGAAAAAGATGTGGAAAAACGCATCAGTTTCAGATGATTTTCCGGAAACCAGTGGTTTTCCAGATCTTTCTGGATGTGAAACCTTGAAGGTAAGGCATGGTGAATTTGTAGATCGCACACTGGCGGGTCAGGGATCTCCACGACTTGGAATGGCCCATCTTGGGCATCCCCAAAGTATTCCCCTCTCAAGCCTCAGCCCAAAGATGCCCAAAGTCCCAAAGTTTCCTGGAGAACTATCCAAAACTATCCAACAAAAGGGTAGGTAGAGTCCAACAAATCATCGCTCCTCTCTGGTGGAACAGTGCGGTGTCTGCATCCGATGGAAGGAACTGATTCGATCGTCTGAGAAGGTCCTGAGGTGCTGAGTCAGATTTTAGCCACTTGCAGAGAGGTCCGAAGAAAGGTTTAGCACAACTTGCAGCACAACATCTGAAATAGGATAGCTTAACATAGCTTAACCACCAGCAACAGGGCTATTGAATTAGAGGGGTCACAGTTGATACAACCTCTATGTTTGGTTCCAGTGCTCGAGACCTGAAGAGTATTCCTGAGAAGCAGAAGAAAATCCCAATGATTTTTTCGGCCACATCAAGTGGTTTGGACTGTCAACATATCATTTGTTAAAAAACGATGAAGCACTTCACCCCCACGATTGTGGCAAATTAATGCAAATTAGCTTACTGGTGCTTAGTAGGGAATGGGAAAATAGGATGATTGTTAATAGTTATCATGGATAGTTCCCCCATTACCTACTCAGCACATGTAAGATAATCATCATGAAATTGCTCATGCAATGGAACCACTCTGAATTGAAATACCATTTCACTTGCAACTAACGTGGGAAGTGACTCTCTGAGTTTGAGTTCGTGAGTTCGCGTTCGCACCTCGTTACGTACTCTCCGTAGAGGGGGGCGCGTGGCCGGGTGTTGCGACGCGCTAAAGCAGGCTTTCATCCCAGTGTAAAGGCTTGACCAACAGATGATGTGATGAGTAAAGATATAGCTCGAGGTGTTCACATAACTTTCTTTGCAGGTGGATCAGAATGGACTTCAGAAGAGAAGAATGGAAGCATAATTCTACAGATCATGGATGATGATGGTGTGTTTATGAAATGATGTTGATGTAATGACTATAGAATCGGGTCAAATCAAAACACAGCAGATCACCGGTACTGTTGGTCAGAGCTTTTTGGACCCTACATGTGAGCTGCAACCACCTCTAATCTGCCAGCCGCTCTCGGCTGCTGGTAGGTTTGTGGCTGGTTGGGGCAGTTGCTGATCAGCGGACGTGCAACTTCTGCGCGGAGAGAAATGGGGCCCAAAGACCTCCATCACCACTGGCTACCATCTAAGTCATTGGTCGTTTTAATGGAAAGCTCAATCAATCCTCAGGGGCACCCTTTTCATTGGATTGGTTTTTGGGAAATATTACAGGAAAGCCCAGGATTGATGGTAAAAACCATGGTTTCCGGTTAAGATTTTCCCTCAAACCAATCCAATGACCTTTTCTCTGGTGGATTTGGGACTTCCAACGTCTTGGATGTGCGAATTGGGCACCGTATGGGAGAATCATCAAGGCGTGGAACTCGAAGTCACAGATCCCTAGTGCTTTCTGGGTTTATGTAGGTTTATTTAAAGATTTAAAATTTATCTGGTAAACTAACATAGCTATTGAAAATGGCCATTTATAGTGGGTTTTCCCATTAAACATGGTGATTTTCCATGGTTATGTTAGTTTACCAGAGGGTAAATGTGTTGGTTTTGGTTCTGCTTTGATGAATAGGGGGGATGGTTAGAATCTGCTGGTACTGATGAGCTTTGACGAATCCTTAGACGGTTGGTTGATTTTTTGGGAGTTCCAGACCTGACTGGAATAGTGCAGTAGTTGAGGGCAATTTACATATCCAAACAAACTTTCTTTTGCACTTTAGTAGCCTTTAAATGCCTTTAATACTATAAATTATTAAAGTTGTTCAGCAGTCAGCCTTTCCTTGAACTTGGGGCCCCCATTGGTCACCTGCCAGCAAACCCGCAGGTTCGGATTTGCGACTTTGGGTGGAGTGCAGAGGTTTGCGCCGATGGGCTGGGTGGATACCTTCGACAAAAACTTTGTGTGATCGAATGATCCTGGAGATAGAATGACATTGCAAACCTCCTCGCAATACTGGGAATGTGTTTGGAAAATTCACATATCCTATCTACTTCAGGATGACTACAACATTAATATATTACAATAGTATAATATTATACTACATATGTCTACATAGTTGTATTCAACAAACCAACCATGGAGGAAGGGTGCATACCGCCATGGCACATTCGGAATACCCGCAACAAATTGCTGGTCAGCGATGGCGATTGCTGGGAAATCCCTGAATTCCCTGGAGGTTTTTTGTGGGAAAATCATCTAAATTCATGGGACAATCCTCTGTTTCATCTATCCATGAAGGCGTAGTTCGCTGGGAAATTCTCGAACTAAATGGAGGATTTTCCAGCAAGCCATGTTTCGTTCTTGTAGGCTTCCTACAAAAGTCGAACTGGGGGCCATGCTTGTATCTACCAAGCACTTTGGAAAGGACATGCCGAGGCAGCTACTAAAATTTATCCCATCAATGCACTCCTTCGATTGCTACATTCTTATCATCGTTCTTTGTTGTTGAGGACCACTTCTTCAACGGATAAATATGTTCATATTGATGTAAGAGTGAACGATTGACTCAAGAGCAGTACAATGCAATACATATATAGTGTATGTATATATCATATAATATCATATACATATAGCTATATATAATAGACATCATATACTGTACATAATATATATATACCCTCTGGTAAACTAACATAACTATGGGAAATCACAATTTTTAATAGGAAAATCCACTATAGATGGCAAGTTTCAATAGCTATGTTAGTTTACCAGAGGGTATACATGCAAGGTGTTGCCCCCCTGCAGATCTTCGGTAAATCTCAGGTGCAGCTGGACAAAGCCTTGCGGACCACCTGTGGAACTCCGCATTATTGGCCGCCGCTCGGTGATGGATCCATTGCCGAATATGGCACCCCGTGGCAAAGCCAACAGGCTATGGGTCAAAATTAAAGACCTGGGGGACCACAGATTTACAGTAAGTCTATGTTTAGTATTAACCATCCAATTATAGGGTACCTAATTTTGACCCATACCCAACAATACTCACAAAAAAGGTAAACTTTAAAGCCATAAAGCCAGCCATTTGGGAATGGTACATGCCATCTATAGATTTATGGTGATGCCTTGGGGATGGATTATGGCTTTGTGCAACTAACATTATCCCCGATAGAGGTTTATTAAAGTGGGTATAGCCCTAACAATACCATGGTCTTTACCAATGGATAGATGACTTTCTGATTTATGAGTTGTAAATGATGATTTTTCCAGTTGAGTGTTGAAGTACCAGAGGATGTTGATATCCATCAAATATCCATCATTATTGGAGATGTGGATGCTACTCATGCTTGGTTCGAAATTCCTCGTTGTGTTGCTTGAAGACTCAAGTTTATGTTTAATACAGTCAAGCCGACTGTACCACTCTAAGGCTAGGTATTCCCCAAAGCAACCTGCATATGTGGGTTTCCGGTTGTCAGCCCGTGGCATGTGAGAAACTAGCAAGATTCTTGGTCAAACTTGACATTGTATCCAGCAACCTAATCAATACGGGGGGCCCAGCAAGGCACCATCTGGATATTAGCCAAAGCCCTGGCACCCTTCTGATCGTCCCAAAAAGAACAGCATGACGTGGTCATGGGATCGTCATTTGCCCAATTTGGATGAAGAACTTTTCTGGAAGCCCGTATAAAGTGTATTGTAAAGCGAAAAGATGCTAAAGGATTATTGAATACGGTCAGATTTGTCAAATTTGTCACAACAAGCTGTCGCTTCAAGGCCTGAAATCTTCGAAGGCCTACCTCAGGACCTGGGAGCTTCGCTGATCCATGGTGTCCGAACATGGGGCACACCGGGTATACCCCTCTATTTTGATGTTATTGTATATTCTTTTAACGGAGCAAACAATGACTAGCTAAATCTAAGCAATGGCAAATGGGGGATACATTTGGATACCCTATTTTCGAACAATATCAAATGTGTCTGTTCAAAAGTCACAGCGTGGCTCAAGATCAAGACTACAGCAGCTTATGTCTCTTGAAGAAGGTGCTTTTCATTGCGACTTCCCAAAGCAATTGTGACTATGTAAACATTGAAGTGACTGTCTTATCACTTATGATTATCATTTCTATCCCTGAATGGGTTCAATAGAATTTCAATAGGAATCCACAAACATCCACAAACATGATTCTTTGCTGAGTCATGAACCCCTGTATAAACCAGACCTGATGGCTGGCCATGGGTCCATTGCGGCTGGGCGACGAGGTGTGGACGGTGTGGACCGCGCAGGATGGAAATGGCTTTATTTGAGAACAGAGGGCCATCATTAACAGTCATCAACAAACATCAACTATGATAATGATCATAATGATAATAATTAAATATAATTAATGATAATTAATAATGATCATAATGATAGTTAATAATGATAATAATGATCATAATGATATATAATGATCAATGATCGTGATGACAATAATGATAATAGTAAAGATTATAATCATCATCACAATCCCATCTGTTCAATCCCCCTTTTCAGACACAAATGGATAGCACAGGAACCAAGCTGATGTTTTTTTTATCCCAGAGAAGAGGAGATTTCACCATGGGAAATGGGAGACTTTGCTGCCCTGCAATCTGTCCAGCACATACGATCAGATCAATTCAGCGAATAGCATTTTCTGAAGCGTATACTTCTCTTAGTATGTTAGATATATTTTAGTAGTAATGTTTGATTCCTAATTATATTTGATTGTTGAATGTCATTCACATCTCCAATGGGCTTCTCCAAAAATGGGGGCTCCTCAAAAACCCACTGGTTTTGAAGCATCATGTAAGCCCTCGACGACACAAAAAATAAACCCTGGTCGTTTCAAAATCGGAAAGTAACACCCCCAAATGGAGGTTTCCTAAGCCATGGGGGTACCCTAAAATGGATGGTTTATAATGGAAAATCCTATTAAAATGGATGATTTGGGGGTACCCCCATTTTAGGAAACCTCCAAAATAGTGATTTCATTACTGAAATGGTACCCCCCCAATGAACAACAGCGTTTGGGTTTATTGATCTGGATAAATGATGTTGCATGATGTTGCCATCTCACGTCGCGATGGAATTCTGGAAAGATGGAGATGGGCTTGGGGTAACTATCCCAAAATGGCCCAACGATTCAGGTGAGTTTTTCTTTTTCATTTCAAGCTAATGTGGTAAACCCAATCATAAACCATCCCATTAACCGCCCATTTGGGGCTTATTTTATACTTCATCCCAAACTAGGGGTATAGCATGGCATACCCAATAAACCTCTATTGGGGATATTTTTTTTGGGCTTTACCACATTCATACCATTCATACTTCAAAATCGTTTGTCATTGGATTGGTTTAAGGGAACATTTTAACCGGAAACCATGGATTTTCCCATGAAATATAGGGCTTTCCGGTTAACATTTTCCCTGAACCCAATCCAAATGATGTTTTTCCTGAACAGAATGAATGGGTCCTTGCTAAAAACCTGGGACCTCTGGACCTGCCAATTGAAATCAGGTGCTCCAAGTGCCCTTGCCGCGAGCGCGAACGGCCGCGGGTTCCGCGTGGCTTCATGCCGAGGCGACGGTGGACAGTGGAAATCCCCGAGGTCACCAGCTGAAATCCCCTATACCCTCTGGTAATCAAACATGGCAATGGAAAACCCACCATTTATAGAGGATTTTCCCATTAAAACCTCCATTTGTAGGGGAATTTCCAATTGCCACGTTTGATTACCGGAGGGTAAACAATTGATGGGAAAATATGGGAAACTATGGAAAATGTGGGACCATATGGAAAAATATGGAAGAATCCCCGAACTCAATGGAGGTTTTTAGCTGGGAGAATCACCGAACTCAATAGAGGATTTTCCAGCTAGCTACGTTTGATTACCAGAGAGTAGAACGAAGGTCATCAAGAGATATAATTGGTGACTGGTGGCCATGGGATAAATGGGATAAAATATGATAAAATGGGATGAATGGGTCTGTAGCCACAGATGGGTAAACTTGAAATGGACACCTAAAAAATCAGGTGTCCCATGGGAAAAGATGGAAAACATGGGAAAACCATCTTCCTCATCCAGATTAGTCCAGGTTTTCGGAAATTTTGGCGTTCTCAGATCGGGAACACCGGTGCATCCGTTTTCAACCGCTTCATGGCTGACAAGTCGTGAAGCGCTGGCAAGAAATTAGCCCTTCCAACCGTAAGAGATCGGAGTCAGCCTAGTTGTAGACATTATAGACTACCTTATAGATCGTGTATTCCATTATGTATCCTCCTATATGCCATCACATCCCCAGAAACTGGTTGGTTGTATACCCCACAACTTTGTTGGAAACAACTGCCCACATATCATGTCTTCATTGATCCCGGAATATCCTTGGCTTATTTTGGGGGCCTGCTAGGATCTGTGGGCATTTGACCAGTAGTCATTGGACCCCAACCGCTCCTGGTAATTCCATGTTATTATATACAATGATTACTGTAACTATTATTACAACAATTCCGGAAAAAAAAAGCATCCAAGTGACAAAAGACAAATACAAACGAAACATATCATTCCGAAAATGACAAGAATTTAAGAAGAAAAACCATCTAATAAATCATGATAATTCCCCGGAACTAGAAGAAGTGTTTTCAGCCCGCCTTTGAAATTGGGTGATTTTTTGGAGAGAATTGGGTCAGGTGCCGAAGTCTAGCACCCGCGCACTGCACCGGAACTTCTTGGAGGCGTTCCAGTGATGCACTGGAACCCTCGTGGGAAAATTTGGGGCTTCAACATACAAATAACTGTGAGTTTAAGCAGGTTTCGAATGGTTTTGTGAGGTCTAGTTGGTTTACTTAATGGCAAATTGAGTTGTCCGAGGTTTAAGGGGGTTTCATGAGGTTTCATGAAACAAATGCTTGTTTACCAGATTGGTAGTGTTTATATATATATATATATAATTATATATATATATATATATTTTGGTGTTGATGCTTTGTAACCCCAAAGAAGCCTTTTTTTCTCAACATAACGCGAGATGCATGTGATATAACATGACCAAAACTTGGGATTAAATGTTCAAAAAGAATAGGGGCCTCACTAGAATGCTGATTTTTATTGGTCGGGTCATGACCAACCACGCCCCCAATGACAGGTGAATTTCATTAGGTGGAACTATCAATTTCTGGTGGCCCGAATTCAGGTGTGTGATTCATTATGGACTATCCAGCCGTTTGGGAATCACACATTTCTGGCTGAGATCCTTTCGTGTCCACGAGGCAAATCATCTACTTCATGCGGTTTTTTTCATTGCCATCCTTGAGAGACGACCCACATGTGCCATGTGCCGATCCTTTTGGTAAATTTCAAAGTTTTCTTGCGCCAATTTCCAACTACCGACAAAAATATTGTTTGGATTCATTGGCTAGCAAGATTTAAGGCGTGACTATACTATACCACACATGCTCATAGTGTTGATTTTATTCGCCAACATGTCTATAATCTTCGAACAAAAAATCTCAAATCGTAGGCAACCGAAATACTTCCATGAAGCAGATGGTACCAAAAATCACCGCCACCCAAACATCACCTGGTGTACCTGGCGGAACGTGGACCAGGTGGCAAAGTACACCGAGACAGGTTCGCCCAGGGAAGGAAGCGTCGCCGGGTCAGCCGGGTGAAAACAGAACAGATTTTGGTTTGGGAGACTCATCTTTGTTGTTTTTCAATTTCTACATCATACCCTCTGGCAATTTAACATAGCTATGGAAAATGGACCATGTATAGTTGATTTACCTATTAAAAATGGTGATTTTCCATAGCTGTGTTAGTTTACCAGATGGTATGTACAAATACTGTGACAGTTATGTGGTTGTTCAAAATCTGCGTGTAGGAGCTCAAGCTGGTGATAGCGTTCACATCATATCAACACCCCCCATCAAACATTACAGTAGTCCAAATCGAGTTGAGGCCAAGCATACTTCTTGGGACTCCGGACACGGACTCAGGTAGAGCTTTCTTGCTAATGGTTCGAAATGTATGGAAAGCTTTTCCAGATTTTTAAATTCGAGGAAATTCCAGGATCATTCCGAAGCACTTAACTGGGTTTGTCTGAAAATAGCCTCTAAATCCCCTGGTTAATCCTCATTATTTTATCCCAACTATGAGGTAGTGTACCGCATTATCCCAACAAAAAATGGCTTTGATTGGAACGAACCATGAACGAACAGCCAGGTCCAAGCCTTCTCAGCTCTTTTGAGGCGAGATAATCTGGATGTCGGCAGGGCACAAACGAAAAATTGGTAGTATTACCATTGGTATAATGGTCGTTGTTTCATCGATTTTCATAGGGGAAGATGGTGGATAGACTGGATATTATGGAGATATACTGTGATATTGTGTGGATATGTGTGGATATGTGTGGATATGTGTGGATATGTGTGGATATTATGAATAGTTCAGTGCTAAGTGGTCCTTTGCTAGAGATCAGTGATATTAATCAGCTTTAAACACATGAAGAGCGTCCAAGATTCGCTATGATCTGAAAGAGAAGTTAGCCCATTGAAAAATGGTGTGATTATAACTGGAAAGGGGGGTTCCATGCAGATTTCAAGGCGATTTTTTCCAGAAACATACTGATTCGAACGTGTTTTTTGGGATGATTATGACCCAAAATTGGGACTCAAACGTGGTTTGGCCTAAGAATCAATCAGTTCAGCCATGTTTATTTTGTGTTTGGAACTGATTCAACCAACAGAACATTCAGGTTTGCCATGAATCCTACAGTTTACAACAGCCAAAACTGGCGCTTTTTCGGTGCGTTTTTCACTGGTTTTTCAACAGGCTTTTGGGTGATGATCCCAAGGGACTTCCATCGACCTTTGCGGATTGCCAAGTTCAAAGCTGTTCCTAATACACGTTCCATTCCCCCTTTCGGAGAAGTAACATGTTTTTCTTGAAAGATAGGACTTTAGATGATTTTAGACACATCGAACTTTCGGAAAAAAAACATGTGTTTCTTGAAAGATGGGATTTGAGACACATCGAATCAAGCCAAGCTTTCCCCCAGTGTATTGAGGACATGTTGTGCATCGCTGAAATGTGCGTCCTGTGTCAGGATGCGGATGCTGCAGTCCAGGCCTTTGGGAGTCAACAAAAATTCAGGCTGCAAGGCAGCTGCAAACCCTGACGAAATGGGAATTGAAATGGGACTATCATCATACCCTCTGGTAAACTAACATAGCTATTGATGCTATTGAACATGGCCATAGAAATAGTGGATTTTCCCATGAAAAATGGTGATTTTCCATAGGTATGTTAGTTTACCAGAGGGTATAAACCGGTGATTTACCGACTATTTAAACACCAATCCCTTCATTCATATTAAATATGTAATATGTATGTATACCAATGTAACCCCCGAAAGGAATAGATCCAACACTAAACGATTTTTCTTGGGGGGAGATGTGAATTGTATCAGGAGGAAGGAATTAGAACAACTTATAGCTTGGGCAAACCTCGAGCTGATGGCATGTACTGTAGATTGATTGTTTGCAGCAATCCAACAAAAAGAATGGCTTTGGCATTGGTGAGTGGCCATGGAAGGTTTCTGTATGTGCTGCCACACACGAGGGAACATACTATCCATCACTATCCCATTGCAAGATTGACTTTGTTCTATGGCAACTAGCCGGGCAGCCATATGTAGCTTTAAGCGATGGTATAGCTTCAGACAAATGCTGCTAGTCATTTCAATTAGTGTTCATTTCCTTCCCAAACTGTGGGGTGATGATACCAATTTGCCAGCTTTGTCCGAGGGGTCAGCCCAACTACTGTATCAATGTGAAAAGAAAACTCGTGGGGACCGTGATCCAGTTCTAGTAGGTCTAAACAACCCTTTGGGTATGGATTCAACTTGAGAAAAAAGAAATCCACAGATTCAGGCTGTTTGAGAGTCTCACGGTTTTGGAGCTCTACCCATGTCAACAATCAATTGGGAGTTTGTCCACCGCAAGAATGCAAAGATGATATTATCATATATTATCATATATTATCATAGAACATCATAGAACTGATATATCTCAATCAAACTGATGTGTGTTCTTGGGACTACTGGATTTCCTTACAGTTTTTGCAACCCTACCAGGGAAGATTTCCCGCAACTGTCACATATTTTTTTGGGTGCCTGGACTCTTGACATTGGATGTAGTCAGTTATCAGTTCTCCATGACTGGTTCTGATTTCTATCTTTATTTCATGATTTCATGACTGATATGTTTTCATTTTTTGACTTCCAAACTTCCTTCAATGATTGAACATGGACAAATGTCGCGTCATTTCATTTTGGGGCTGACGCCAGAAATCTTGGCTCTAGATGCCCGAACCCTTGTTAGCCTTGACTGCTCGCAGTAGTGGTAGCTCGGGAACTTTGCTGTCTTGAGCTTTGAAAGACCTGGTTTCTGGCACTCACGACCCATCTGTGGATCCCTTACAAGTTGTTGGCCTTCCCACTACTTGAGAACGTCCAGGGTTTGATTTATCATTTGAGCTACAGTGGGAATATTTTGCTCTTGGGATTTTCCTTGGGTTTGTATTGTGGCCAGCGATTGCTGGCTTGTTTGGTGCGGTCGTGCGTCGCAATTTGGCTTCGGGTCCGATACAACCAGCTCTGTGGAGCCTCTGGAAGTGAGCCACGTAAGTGACAATGCGAAGGGACGTTAATACCCCCACCCACCCCCAAGCCTACCCCATCCAGAAAGTGGCATCTAAGGTACCGAGCATCACGCAAGTGACAGTGCCAAGGGATAATTTATACACCCCCCCACCCCCAACCCACCCCACCATAACGAACCATGATATTGTCAGACCAAAAAAAAGGCAAAAACGGGTCGCAATGGGTTCCAGCTTTCCACAACAAAAACGCATTATGAGAAAACCATAGATCACTGAACATACACTTGACCATATCTCACAGGTCTTGCCAAGCAGACTTAAAAACTCTTCGTAACAAAATTCGGAAATCGGCCCTCAAGGGTAAGAAACGCTGGATCCAGGATAGGCTAACCACGGACCAGTCTGGCTCCTCTGCGGACCAGCGGAAGTGCTGCACGTGTAATCTTCTCATTTCCAGGAGAAGCCAGCGACCGAACCATACCCCGAGACCCTTGGTCTTGATTGAAGGCTGACAACTGTGCGGGGCCGTGTCCAAAGATTGTCAACTACCATCAAATCCTTGTAGAGCATTGTTAAACCCATGTGGTTGAGGGGAGAGTACTTTTGCGGGTAGTTGGAAGTCCCAATGATATGTGCATTGGATGATCACTCACCCTCCGGTCGAGAAACATGGCAGCGGAAATCCCGATTTTTGGAGAGCAACATGATGTGGAAATGGGAGATGGATGGTCCATCTTCAGATTTGAATTTTAAAGAACAAAAACAACACCTTGATTTAGTATTGGATCTGTCTGCAGTCCCACTACTGGGGATTTGAGTATGAATTCTGGCGGATGAGATTCTACGCTGGCGACAGGATCCATGTCAAGAGAATGGCCCATTGGTGGTTTTTACCACTTGCGAATTCACTGGAATGATGGCTGGGATTGGATATCCGATAATTTACGTACCAGTTTGCTATGGACAATCTTCCAGTTATAGATGATTTTCTGATGATTTGCCTGAATTAAAAATGGTGGCTTTCCATAGCCAACTGTTAAATTCTGTTAAATAACCAAAGGATGTGTACGAAAAATCATCAATTCTGATGGGTCCTGGGTGCTATATCATCACTTGACCCACCCACGCCGAGGAATTGTCGGGTTGAACTGCGGCCCGATGAACCTCGAGCGTGTGAACAACCATGGGTCAATTGGTGCCAGGAATGTTCCTGGGTCGTTCATCGTAACGTTACGCCGTTGTTGAGAGCTCATACGGTATGCTTGCATTATTGTGTAACAGTGTAACATTATTGTAACATATGGACATTTTTTACTATTTTATACTCAAACTTGTGTCCCGCCATTTTCCCGCATGAAAATTGATTTTAAAATATTTTAAGTTAAGATACATTTTGTGGTATACGGCATAGTGTATGGTAGTGGTATGTAGTGATGCTATAGAGTCAGAAGAACATGACTAGGATTTAAAGTCACAGAACACGTGCAAGTTTGATCAAGTCTGGGGAGCCTCCAGCCAGAGCATCGCTTAGCCTTTGCAAAATAGACCAGAAATCAGCTGCATGTGGCCACATGAAATTATGCAACCCTTTTCCAAACAGAAACTGCAGACAGAAACCAGGATGAATGCCGAGTCCACTATGGGAACAAGAAGTCTCTGGGCGTGAAATGGTAGTATGGCATATGGGCCATGCGAGTGCTTGATCATGCCAAGAATATTCCAAGTTTCAACTTTCAACCAAAGGTTCGAATTTCTGGGGCACATGGAAGCTTGCAATTATTGCGGGAATGGCCTCTTCTCAGGAATTTCAATGGCTGAAGATTCTTGAACCCAACAAAATCCCCGATTTTTTGAGTATGTCCAAACAACTTTGGTCCCTTTGTTGTACCCGCACTCTTGAGCAGTTAGACTTTGTTTGAGGCCAAAAGGATGCGTTGCATTTGGAAAAAAACTGGTCAATGGGTTGTAGTTTTGATTGTTTGGCTCATGTCCCAACGATTTTTGAGATTGGAATCTGGGAGTTAAAAATCAGAGCTTTTCAACTATATAGTTGTTCCTTGGAAACAACAAGAGGTTAAAGGACGAACTCTTCTGGATGTTATTTGCCCCGCCTATATGTCTTACACCGGGGGAGGGGCAGAGTGCTGTCCGCCGAGGAAGGCTTTGTACCAGGAAAAAGATCGAGAACAATGCGCCTTGACAGGTTTACACGAGAGAGTTTGTTTGAGAATAGGATATCCCCCAAGTCCCATGGTTTATCATCATTTTCCCCTTCCCCAGAATTCGGGGCACCCCCTTTTTCGGAGACATTGGAACTAATCATGGGCAATAGGGACCCATTATCAACAGGTCGCATTTGTTCTTCATTTGAGAAATGTCCAAGATATGATCTATCTTAGTGGCCAGCATATGGACCTGGTTCATGCATCACATGCATCAACTGGGTAGCCTTACAGAGACCATGTCCAAGCTCTGCAGAAGGATTCCCTAGGTGAAAATCATGGAGGCAGCAGGATGCGGATTGCAGTATCACTTCCAGGTAACTATCCCATGGACCTATGGACAACGAGCCTTCCGACATACCCAAAGCATTCCAAGTATCGCAGAAGGTTTTTTTCACGCTCACTTGCCACTAAGGCTATAATGCACCTCGGCCCAAAACTGATGGATCTCAGTTTCAGCTAAAAAGGGTCAGCCAATGACAGCACACCCAGTATTTCTTGAGAACAACATGGCCTCTTTACAGTGAAATCAGTGAAATTGTGTTTTTCTTTCTGGCCTCCATGGGATGAGTACGCAAAAGGCCAGGTTTGTTTATATAACGCCCCAAATGACATGTCCAAAAATGCGAGCTTGAATATTCCACCAAAACTGTCAATTTCATTGGGACACCCCATGGTTTGTCTATCCCGGTGTTGAACCCGTTGTGCCAAATGGAGCTGTTTTGAGACTTACTGAACTCAGGTATTCTGCCAAAACTTATATAATCACAACAGGATTGGACGGGCATAGAAGTATGGATGTGCATTTGGTTGTCTCCAAGCATGGAGGTCCTCCAAGACATTGCGAATGCATCGTGCAGTCTGGCATCGCTCTTTCCCCTTGGCTCCATTAAAAGTCTTTGAACCAATCATAATTGCGGCTCATGTTTTTGTACAAGTCAAACAATGCAAAACCCATCAACACCCACATTACTTTTTTGGTTGATGAAGTCCAATTTTGTGTATCTCCTTTTAGATCTTTTAGTCAAAGCCTTAGTTCAATCCCTAATTCTTTTTATTTTTTGATTAATTTATTTTTCTTAGTTCCAAAGAAATCCCCATTTTGGTCACTGTTGTAGACCCAATAATTAACCATCCCCAAGTCATCACCATTTTATGGCTTGCATAAACCATCCCCAGTCACAGTCATTGCTTACAGCGTTGGGTTTCCCACGTTATGCACCATTGTTGATCCTTACTATTCACCATTATCACCACTAATCGTCATTCCTAACCAGTATTAACCATTATTACCTATAAATATTAAACAATATTAAACTTAACCATTATTAACTATTACTAACCATGAATTATCATGAATGACTCGCTGGGCTGGTGCTTTCCCAAGGCCTGCATCAGTCACTGCGTCATGGGACGAGATGCTGAAGGAAGGGTGCGGCCAATGTGCCCTTTGCAGCCCCTTGGAGATGTTTTTTTCGTTGGGGAAGGGGGGGAATTTGTACTAAGTTATCTAAGTTGAACTGCCTTGTTGGGCTTGGATATGATGATGTTGGAGATGTTTTTTGGTGGTCACACTTCTATTATCTTTAATACTGATGTACTGTTACGCTTCTTGGTTTTGGGATTCTGAAGCTACCCATACGAGGTCTTGCCATCTGGTGTATTGGGATTATGAATTTCTATTGTGCAGATACAAAGCACTGGCGTATTTGCCAACCTGTATAGTGGGATCTGTGGGACGGGATAGTGCTATTTTCATGGCTCCATGGGTCCCAGGACCACACATTTTGATCATGGACAGGACAGTACTCACATGGTTGGGTACCCAACTGTCAGTTTGTTGATCAACAGAATTGGGGGGCCAGAAGCGAAAAGGTATGTTTAAAACAACACCCGTATTCTTACATGGTGAAGGCCCTTAAATTAAGATGTAGATGACCAATTATTAATTATTTGAAGGTTTTGCCTGCATGAAATTGCAAAATTGTATATTGCTTTCAAATGTAGATGGATATAGAGAAAGCAAACCTTTGAAACATTGACAAAGGACACAAAAGGCCACTGTTCGGCAAAGCTCTACGAAGTTGTTTGCATTTGTTTTGTGTTTTGTTTGTCCTGGGGCACCAACCAGTCAACTCAGACAAACCATTCCAATTTCAAAAGTTGGGAGCCACATTTGGTACCAGAATCCTCCCTAATACCGTGTATCAACCCTTAGCCTTTCGGATGTGACAGCATTCAATTCTCAAAAACTGGGATGGGTCGAAAACAAACGACCCATTGCAAACCAATTTCTAAGTTAAAGATGTCAATCTGTCCCTCGACACCCTGAATTTCCTTTAGGTCTTGGATTTGACTGAGAATCGTGTACCTCCAAATCTCATGGTTAATTACCATTCTCCCAATCAAAACGACCTTTTTTTTCCGGTGGGTATACCCCATTTTCAATATTTTCAGACACACCTTTTAGTCATCAAGTTGCATTCCTTCCAAAAGCAAGACCTTGTTGGCACGTTGTCTTCCACCAAGGGGTGGATACTCAGAGACTTGGCTGCAACAGAGCATAACAGACCATTGCAGCTTACTAATTTCACATCAGCAGTGTTCAAAACCCAGCTTAGTTTATGATTATAAACTATAGGGGATTATACTAACCAATATATTGGGGATTACTGTATCATAATCCATGAGGGGAATCTCTATCAACCAAACAGTGTAAAGGGACGTCATAGGGTTTCGAACTCTGCTCACATCATTTGGGTGTGTCTGAAAAATGGTGATAGTGATACCTCAATTAATGGCTATGAAACAACGGAAGATGGTGATAAACCATGGTGTTTTTTTGGGTACCCTATTTTCAGACAAACCATCTGCAATTAATGCTACTTCGATTTGCAAATGATTTCATTATATAAATGTTTTTGCTTCAAGTATCTATAACTGCTGTCCCTGACATGTTTATTTGTTGAGATTCCAGCCAGATTTCAAACAGAACGCTTCGAAACAAAAACAATCCCTATCAACATCTATCAACCAAAGGGCGTCGTTCCGCCCGTCGATCCCACAACTGATAGATTCCTCAATACTCTGCTAGTCTTACTGGTGCTTAGCAGGGAATGAGGGAATGACCTATAATAACCACTAGTAATCATCCCATTCCCATCCATTCCCCCATTCTGTACTTAGCACCAGTAAGTAGTTGAATGTGTTTTTATTTAGATATTGCTGATGCTTTTGGTCTGCCGCTGACAGGAACTGTACACCTTCCCAAAGGATAGCGAAGTGGTGGAGTGATGGCAGCCCCGACGATTTGGTGAAAAAAACTTTCCGCAAGCGGATCCACTGCGCGAGGGGCCAAGAGTTATGGAGGTTACAGTTGCAACACTTCTATTTCAATATACTTGTGGACAGGGAATGATACATGTGTATACAAAACATATGTATCAGAATATCATGTACTGTATATGTAGATATTAATATATATATATATATATATATACACATATTATGTATATAATTGTATATATGCATACCCAACTATACTGTACTAGATCTATATATTACATAATTGTAGACAAACCACTGATACAAGAAGATGCCAATCGGCAGGGGATATGACATCATAAACAACAAATAAAGCAAGCTTCTTTAGATTGTGGATAGTGCGGGCAATCAAACCTGGCAGAGGAAGATGAGAAGATGAGGAAGGTTCATATCTGTTCATGTATCATACACTCTGGTAATTTGTTGCATTGCTATAGAAATTTGCCAATTAGTTCGATAGTTTACCGATTAAAAGTAGTGGGTTTCAACAGCTATGTGGCAAATTACCAGAGGTTCGTTTGCATTGTCCATCCAGCATTAGTTTCTGGAATGTCCTTGAACAGATCCCTATTTTCAATGGAGAATGTTCAATAATTTTCAATCCATTGAACAATATCCAATAGAAAATTGATAATTATATATAATCATGTTCATTTGAATTGGATCACATTTTAGAAAACAAACATCTGCATTCCAAAAATCAGAGGGTACACAGGCACCATGTTTCGCCAGTCACAGACTCGCAGGACACAGCCGTGGACCTGTGGGCATTGGGCACGTCTCTGAGCCCAGTAGGTTGATGTACGAAACCGACCAAAAATGGTGATTTCAACAGCAAAAATGGGGACGAAATCACCAAGACTGGGGTGAAATACCATGAAATATCCAGCTACAAAAGTGGCACAGAAAGTGTTTTTTTTCCGTGATGAGCAATACTTATTAGACCATTGGTTCATCGGGGGATGAACCATCTCTTCAAAAGCAGGAATAGCCAAGCCATGATGCACAAAATAACATGTCCTCGAAATCACCACACAATGCCTACAAACAATGATTGGTTTGGTATGTCATTTGAATACCTTGATTTCCCCCAGTGACTTAAATAGGTGCTGTCCCTCTCCTCCTATAATTCAGTTGCCATCCAGTGGATTCCGCCCGAAGATGTTGTGCTTCGCCCACCCCCCTTCAGTTGCGGTGTCAGATCCAGCCACAGAATGAATGACAGAATGGTTGGTTCTTCCAAGGTCCGAAACCCAAAAACACATTGTTTGGTCTTACCCCCCTCGCCGGTTTTCTCATGACATGCTGTTGGAGGTGAAGAAAAAATGTGCCATCAGAGCTATTCAATCCCAACATCCTCCAAATGAGTATTCCAGATGGGGAAGAAAATGCTGTTGGAATCAGTCCCACCTCTGGCGTTAGAGGAGTATCCCAACATTGAAGTTGAGGCCTGTCCCTCCCCAATAGTTGCACTTCTGAGGTTGATCTACGAACTTCTGGTGGGCCATGCACCTTTCTGGGGCTCCGTGGAGGATGGGCATGGATTGTAGAGACAGGTTCATAGGATTTCATAGGGGTCCCTTGGAAGCACAAAAAATATGGAGAATTAGGTAACCTTGCTGTTTCAACTGTTGATAGTGATGTATGATATACTTCAAGAAAAAGACTACTAGGAACCTCTAGTGGTGTTTTGGTGATCTGCATCTGGTCTTTATGGCGGACATGCAGCATAACAATGCATAACACTGATAGTCCCTTTCCTTTCTGTTTTCCACAATCCCCATAGGTTGTGAGACAGTAGCAATACTGTGCCAATCATCAAAAAATCAAAGCAGAGCATCATGGTACAACCATTGCATACGATAATCTCACCAACCAGAAAGGGATTCAGTGGCCAAACGCTCTTTTCTGCTTCCCAGATGTTTGCAGCAACCTCTGCCATGTAATCAGCATGGCAATGGGCAATTCCCATTCCTGATGGGAAAATCATTCTATAAATGGATGTTTAAATATATTTGTTGGTGGATTGCCACGGATAGGTCAATCAACCTACCGTTCATGTTGAGATACACATTTCATTCAACTCATTTGGATAAGGTAAATCATCAACACATGGATTGATTTTCCAGACCTGGGTTATACCCTAAAATAGGCAGAGTTGCAAACGTATTCCAACCTGGATCTTATATCAGGGAAGAATTATATATATATAACTTTATATCACATATTATAACATGTATCATCTTGAAAAACAACAACAAACACATCCTAAGGAAAGTCTAGTTTATTGATACATATCTACACATCAGACTACATCGGAGAAAAAAACAAATATATAGTCACATCCTAGAACAAAGTCTGCAACCTTTGGGGGACCCCATGATCAAAGAAAGTAAAGAAGCGACCTGAAGGAGATTCGACAGAAGGTCCTTTCCGTCGACATCCGCTACCCTCCACAGCTGCTATCCCCGGAGGCAGGGGGCCATGGAGTCAGCCTGAAATGTTTGTGGATGAAGAGCAGGACACAACTTGGTTAGCTGGTAGGTCTATGGCGGATATGAGTGACATTGAGTGACTATAGTTAATGGAGTTTGTAAACCAACTTCACTATTTTTTTGGGGGGGACTACAGCATTTTTGTTGGGCTTCGTCAGATCATGTGACTCTTTTTGTGATTTCTGCAAGCACAAAAGAGATCGC
Source organism: Symbiodinium sp. clade C Y103 (assembly GCA_003297045.1). NCBI lineage: Eukaryota > Dinophyceae > Suessiales > Symbiodiniaceae > Cladocopium > Cladocopium sp. clade C. The sequence goes on along the minus strand of BGPT01000539.1, from coordinate 246,046 downwards.
AACGTAAAATGTACTCAATCCTACAAAACACAAGGAAAACAAACATGACCTGGGAAAAAAAAACCACAGAACAGTGAACAGTTCCAGTATTCAACAGATTTTTTGGCAATTCCCCGCCGCAGTTCCACTTTTCGCGCACCTCGGGAGCCAGATGTCGCGAGGCGGTCCAACTCTTCCATCTTCTGCTCCGCAGAGATCCTCACAGCCGGAAAGCCCCAGAGCAACAGCCGAGGGAGGCCCAGCCATCTGGGGATCCCCAGTCGTCACCATGGACACTAGTCGTCATGGTTATCCAATGACGACTGGATGAAATTGGGGGTACATGACTGCGGAAACCTCCAAGGTTCATAGGTTAGTTATTATCCCACTATATGATTTGTCGACTAACCTCCATTATTTGATACTACGCCATTTTCATATAACTATACTAAGTCCTAGAAAAATGACTATCCTAGAACATATGGATATTTGAAGTTTTCATTTATCAACCAACATCATTTGATATTTCCCTGATTTCATCACCAGTATAGTTGGTTGATGACGACTTTGAAGACTTGGCGACTTTCTGAAGTGACTTTTGGCTGGTTGGATCCTGATGAGCTGGTGATGACCATGGCGATTGCAAGAGCCCGCTTCCTGTCATGGCCCCTATGTATGGCTTGAGAAACAAGCCAGGATTATACATATGGGGATGGGTCAAAGCCTATTAGTATCCAGTTTAATGGGATGAACATCCATTTACGAGCTATTTTGGGGTTCACTAGGTACCAGGGTTTTGACCCATAGCCATATATCAACCAACAATGTCCATGTCTTTCGTGTGGTACATGTATCACCGTGCTTCTTCTTGTTTGACACCTAGCAATGAGATGTAAAAATCTGTCTTTCTGTGGATAGTTATTCAAAAACCATTCAAACCTATTTTTGAAGGCTAAAACCCATGTTTTTTCCCAGTTGGACCCCACTTGAATTTACATCCGCCTTTTTTTGCGGCATTTTTCAGGTCGGATCCCTGCGCGGCAATTGCTACAGGAGAATGGATGGGTCGCAAGCTCAGCTGCAAGGGGATCGTGTGCAGCTGGGTGGTGGTTTTACGATTCTTTGTCCATGGGTATGGGTCAACATTGAAGACCTAGGGGACCACAGATTGGAATGTCTAGTGTTAGTGTTAGCCATCAAATTATTGGGGCACAAAATTGATGATTTTCATGGGGATGTCATGTAAATTTATGTGGAGGTTTCCTAAGTCATCAGGGTACCCCCAAATCATCCAGTCATGGATGACCATCCCAAATTTAAGAAACCACCATATTCACATGCAGACCAGCTAAACACACATTTGTTCTTCAACGTATTTAAGATTGCACATGTTCACTGTTCATATGATGAAAGTTTTGGGGGTGAACATCAGACAAGACTGATCGGGGAAGATACCTTGCATTGAAATGATGGAGTTTCATTGTTGAGCTGGGGTTGTAGTGGAGGAAGAATAAAATGCCCTCTGGTTATTTAACGTAGCTATGGAAAATAATCATGTTTAGTAGGTAAATCAGCACTTTTATCACCATTATCCATAGCTGGGTAAAAAGACAGAAGGTAGCTTTTCATAGATTTCGGAGTTGTGTAGCATTGGGGTACTAGGGTGTTTGACCGCGCGCTTTGGTGTTCAGATTTTGGTGACAAGCTCAAAGATTTGGTACCAAATTATCCCGAAAGTGAGCAGATATCAACCCTGGCATGGTTCTCATTGGTTATCATGTACTGATATCATAATATCAGATGGTTGACGATAATTTTCTACTATATACCCTCTGGTTATTCAAGATAGCCATTGAAAATCCCAGAACTAAATGGGGGTTTCTAGCTGGGAAAATCATCCAAAATTAGCAATTTTCAATGGCTAAGTTGAATAACCAGAGGGTAAATCCCTCCCAAGAATGTGTTCCTGAAGTATATGGGAATATCTACTAACCAGCTAAAAAAAAAAATGTAGGGTATCTAAGATTGGCAATGTATATGTATTACTCAAATTGGATGAGTCTTATTTCATCGTAGCTGGGATGCAGATCCCAACCTATTGCTTTTGTGTCGATCGCCGAGACGCCCGAGGTCAAGAAAGGTTTGGACGCCTTCAAAGCTGCAGGCCCAGTTGGTGATTTTCGAAGCAAAACTGTTGGGATCTGCTGAGGGTATTTCATGGTATTTCACATTTTGACTTGCCCATTGGCCATTTAACATAGCCAAGGAACATCCCCTATAAATGGAGGTTTCTAGCTGGGAAATTCATCCAAAATTAGCCATGTTCCATGGCTATGTTAAACAACCAGAGGGCAACAGGTTGATATATGTTGATATGTGATGTGAGCCTTACTGTAGATTAACGATCTTATATACACTTCTATGTTGTTAAACAACTGTTGGCTCATTACTGGGGTGTCTGACTATGGCCCAGCTGTTGGGTTTCATCTCAAACCATGTCATCATATGTCATCCCCCTAATATGAAACACCCCCTGAATGGTGCCAAATAAGTGTGAATCCCCTAAACCACGGTTTCTAGGGGCTGTTTAATGTTAGGGGGGAGGGACTACTCTTTCAATTGAAAGCACAAACCAATGGAACGTCTCGAGGCCTGTTTTTTGGCTGTCAAAGGTAGATATTATTGACCTTTCCCAGACTTTTTGGGTCTCCCACTTTGAAGAGATACATGTTTTTCTTGGTTATACAGGTCCCATTTGTCGTTGAGTGAATACCCATCGTTGGTGAAACAGGTACTGAAATCTCCATGGTTGTTATTGAAATCCAGGCGAAAGGGTGTGCATATGTGTGCATGTACATGATGTGATCTGTAATAATTGTGTTACAGGTAAAAACACAACATTGTTTGCTGGTGGATATAATTTTCCATTATATAAAATTGCAATTCATAGCAATATATTGCTAATCTCTAATAATACATAATAATACTATATGGGTATGGGTCAAGTCATTGGGTACCCCAATATTTTTTATTGTTAACACTAAACATAGACTAAGCCATTTGTGGTCCCCCAGGCCATTAATTTTGAACCATACCCATATTATCTGGATAAATTATAACGACCTCACTGCGAACTCACTGGAATAATGGTTAGTAGGGTAGCTATCCCAACATTAGCCTCATTTCAGCTGAGTGAATTATTGTAATTACCCAGATATTATAAAACACATCAAGATTCCACACGTGAATCATTGCAGCCAGGTCGTGCTGAACCGGCAGCCTCCCCATCAACACTCAGCGGTCATCGCTGCTTAGGTCGGAGGGTCATCAGGAGAAGGCTGAAGGTGGATGTGGGATTTGGGAAAGTGGGTAACCTTCAGAATTCTTGGGTTTAACCTTGATGCATATGGATGGTTACAGTATGTTACAGTAGAGAACACATTTTCCCAAATCCTACAGGTTTGTCTGAAAATAGGATATACCTCCGAATCCAATGGTTCATAGTCATATTCTCCATTCAAGTAGCTACTTGGGTGTATAGGTGGGTTTAACCTTGTTTCTTGTCTATCCCTACGATGAAAATCCCGAGTTTCCCATGTTTCAGGGATCAGGATGCATGGCCAAACCACCAGTGAATGAGTCCCTGGGTGGATGGAAGAGATATCTTAGAGGACTGCCAGAAAACTCAGGTGTTTCCTCCAATCAATGGGATTTTGAAGATCCTAAATCCCTTACATAGGCCTTAATATATGGTAGGTACCTCCAATTGAGGTACCTGAAATGGCCATTGATCTAATTTCTAACCATAGACAGAATCCTTGTTTCCCTTCATCCAAGGCCGTGAATGAATAGACGACGGCCAAAACACATCTCCAGGTGCCTCCATGGTAGACACGACCTTGAGCCGACAGAAAGAGGTCCGGGTTGTTCTGTGATTTTTGTGGCGTGTATCAGACCTGATTCGATCTCCTGCTTTAAAAAAAAATGGGACCCCAACATGAACATCTTGAAGACAAAACAGGGGTTTCTGCGGGGTTGTTTACTAGGCGGATGGGATCTGCAATCTATTTGCAACTACCAGATGTTGGTCGTTTTTTTTGCGAACCATCCATGTTTTGGTGATCTTCGCAATTCAATGCAGTGAGGATAGCCAGCCTTTCGGGGGCAGTTAAGACTGGGAAGGTTGGTGTGTTCTGCACAACTCTTCCGGGTCACCCTTCTATGAAAGGGTGCTTAAATGGAATCTGTATTAGCCATAAATGGAGGTATCATATCATGCACAATAACATACATTAATTACTCAAGCTGAAAAGAGTATTGACATTCATTTGTGTGTTTTATCTCCTTTGTTCTTTTGTTCAGGGAATTATTTGATTTCTCAGAAATTGGCCATGTATTGGAGTTCTTTGTGCTCAAGGATGAACAACATTTGTACCTTGTGGTATACCGCGTGAGCCCTTCAGGATGAACAGCGCACAGCAACTGGCAGCTTTTTCAAGTTGTGAATCTCCCCTTGGAACAAGAAAAACACCTTAGGACCTTGAACAAATCCTTGACTAATCCCTATCCCCGTGTTTGGGAAGAATGCCCCTTAGGAGCTTGAATGAATCCCCTACATCCAACATTCATATTGAACAGCCCCAAGAAAAATCATGGTGGATGGGGGCCTACCCCTTTGCAAATGTGCAGGTAACCTTCGAGGAGGCGGGCAAATTTTGTTTTGGTCAATTGAATCAAGCCATTGATAGGTTAAATCACCTGAAATCCATTTATTCCCGATTGAAATTGACCACTGTTCAATGGCTCGATTTAATTGACCACATTGTATGAGACATCATTTGCTGATTAAATCACTGTTCATCGTGAAATCCATGTTTTTTCTTCCACATGTTTAACGATCCGTTTCCACTCCAGATACTACGCTCCAGTAGCCGACCACTTTCCACCCCTGTGGTGGCGCCACAGATTTCGCAGCCGGGGGATCCGGGGGGACCGACCGGTCACTGGGTCAAGAGGTGAACATTGCAATGCAGCCACGGAATAGACAAGGATGTTTCAAGATTACAAGAACAACAGGACTGGAAGCCAAATGAACATGAAAAAATCGCACATCCTGCAAAAAAACAACAACATGATACTCTTCCACGTCAGCAAACATGGATTTGTATCAGGACCATGAGGCTATGAACAGTTTTACAATGTTTGAAAGACCGTGCAGGTCCCCAAACGCTGTCGGAGTCATTTTATCACATGTATCCATAAGGCCATAAGATCTTTGGAACTGGATGGATATGTGATATTCCAAGTTCTCGCGTGGTAGAGAGTCAAATATCATGATATTAAATACATATCTCCTTTGTACCCGTATATATCCAATTTTATCCCATCTCCACCCTTTCAATCTCTCAGAATGTTCGCCTACAGCGATTGCTGTGCCTGGGACTGAACCTAGGCCGCTAACAACGCCATGCGCTGTGCCTCTCTCTGCTGCGTTGTTGGATACTGAGGGGCTGGCATGGAAGGATAAGAATATATGTCCACCCGTGTATGTAGAGTGTCAAGGGAATGTAGGTGACACCACATGTAACATATCATGTGACATATGTGGTTGGTCATCGGTAATTCATGGACTTGACTGCCATGCGACATCATGGCTCAAGCCGCCATTAAAGGTCAAAAGTGACGCGCTCTGCATTCCCATGTCGATTGGAGGACATTGAGCACGTGAACCTGGGANGCCATGCGACATCATGGCTCAAGCCGCCATTAAAGGTCAAAAGTGACGCGCTCTGCATTCCCATGTCGATTGGAGGACATTGAGCACGTGAACCTGGGACATCCAAGCAGTAGCATCATCTGCATACCTGGGACAGGGGTATATCTGTTCACANGCATTCCCATGTCGATTGGAGGACATTGAGCACGTGAACCTGGGACATCCAAGCAGTAGCATCATCTGCATACCTGGGACAGGGGTATATCTGTTCACAGGTTATCAGCCGTATAGCTCTGGTAACCCCGCTTCGCGGGAACCAGGCTTGCGTGCTGCAGAGTCGAAAGTGGCAAGTGACTGAAGTCCGAGTACCAGTGGGCCTACATCATCGACGTGATGAACAGCAGCAGCGCAGACACCAACTGTACCTTTGGCGACAACACTGTAGCGGTTGCGGAAGGTGGACAACAATCTTCACCTGGCACNACCTGGCACCGGAGACAGTGCAACTGCTAGTGGAACGACGTGGCAACACTTGTCTTCCAGAGGCAGAAGCGATGCAAGTGATCGATCTTCGAGGCGACATTCCCAGAGAAGATCTCAACATAGAGCACCTATGACCCCGGGAAGGAGAACAAGTACAAGGTCAGGAACCCCACGGGCAAGAGAGGACAACCCGTATCGGACCACCCGGGATTCATCGGGGAAACGTAGATCACAGGGACCACAACATCTCAGCATCAATGATGAGGTAAGGGAATCAAATGAAGAAGACAGAGAAGAATACTTGGAATTCAAAGAGAAGTATGGTATGGCAGATCTGAACAATGAAATGCTCTCAGAAAACATCAAGATTCTCCAGAATGAAGTATCAGCCAGGAATCAAGTGATACGTGACATTGAAAC